>CAMPDV010002862.1:0-65986 GCA_946699065.1 Loxodes magnus | reverse complement strand
CATTTCCTTAAATAGCATATTAATTCTATTCGAAACAATCTAAGTAGTTTTTTAATTTTATTAATAAATATGTTCTGGCGTTCTATTATTAAAATTTTAAATTAAATCAATCTATTTCAAACCATTATTATAAGGTGTTTAAAATTAATTATACTAAAATATCAAAATAACTACTAACTAAATGCGAAGTTAATTAAAATATTTATTTTATTGTAAGTATTTCTTATTAAATTTTATTTAAACTAAAAATATTTTTAAATAAAAATCATGAATCAGCATATGTCTATGTAATAAATAAAGTTGCAGTTCCTTTTACTTTTTACAATTACATTAATTCGATATTTTTCGCTTTCCAGAAAATTTACTTCCTAAAATTATATTTTTATAACTAAAAATTTAATTAGAATATTTTCTAAAATCTTATCTTAATAATTACTTAAGTTATTCCAATGTAAAATTTTAATTTAATTATTATGTTTTTAACATATAAGCTCAAATGTTTTTCGAGTTATGTTTAAAATTAAAAAAAATTACAAAAATCTATAATTTTAAGCTAGATTAAATCTAAATGTATTTTTATTATTTATTTCAAAATTAAATCAAGTTGAAGGATTAAATGACTCACAATAATCAACTTCTATTAATCTATTTTTAACTAATCTGGTTTCCTAATCCTTATGGAAATAGAAAAGGAAATAATATTGTTGCTATATTTTATGCTGAAAAATTGCTTATGAATTTTAAAAATTTAATTGTTCTTATTCAGATAAAAAACTTTATTTGATCTTTTATAAATTTTTAATCCAACTTTATTAATAATTGTTGTTTTAACTGCAAATTAATCAAAATTTACACCGTTTTCTCTATGAGTTGATTATTTTATTTTATTCTCTTAAATGGAATGCACTAAATTTTAATAAAGTTGATTATTTTTCTGTTAAAATAATATTTTATGAGCTTTAGTTATTTTTTATTCTTAAATTTTCTCTATTGTTTCTTTTATTTAGTTAATATTTTAAACTGATTCATTTCTTTTATCTGATACTTATTTTTTTTATTTACATTAACTATATTTAGCCTTAAAATTTTTATAAAATTATAATTCTATTTAATTTATTTGAATGCTTAAAATTTTAATTCTTCTTTTTGTTCTTAAAAATCCTAGTATTATTTTATTAAATATTAAATTTTGTCATAATCTTATTATTCGTTCAAAAAAAATACATTAACCTAATTATTACTAACTATTAATTTTTAAAAGGTTTATAAAGTTCTATTAAAAATGCAATCTTAAAATGATCTATTATTTTTTATTTATTAATAGCTTCATTATTCTAATTTTATATCAACTGATATCAATTTTATAAGTTTATTAATCTTTTCCTGCAATAATTTATAAAATTTCTATTTCGTCTAAATTACGTGGAAAATTTTTGATAAGGTAAATAAATTTTATTAATTGCTAAAATTTGCCTATTATTTATTAGACTAAATTATCTTAAATAATTATTTGTAATTACGCATCGCTTCAAGTAATTGAAGGTTACTCGATTTGATTTAAATATCCTAATTCTAAAAAAATTTCATTCGGTATTATGTTGATTTTTTTTCCAAAGTTAAAAAGAAAATTTATTAATAGTTTATATTAGAGCACTATTTATATTTATTATAAAGCAAAGAGGGACGAGCAATCCTCAAACTGAAACTGACTTAAACTCTGGTACCAGGAAGTACCATAGGTGAAGAACCAACAAAGAGAATACAAGATCGAAGAGGCATCAAGTAGCATTAATGACGAAAGATGCCAGATATTAAGGACTTTTTGGGTAGCATTCCGATCGCGGCCCTATTAAAGTTATATTCACAAGGGAATGTTAGCACTGTGGAAAGACTTCAGCAATAGTTTTTTTCAACATTAAAAATCTTTATAAAAGAGCTGCACACCATTGAGGTGCTACGTGCTCTATAATCTCATTTATTTATCATAATTTCAAATCGTTTTTGCTTTACATAATTTACAATTTTTATTTTTAAACTCTTTTTAACATTTTTAGCAAAATTAATTTTCAATATTTCTATCTTTTATTTGGGTTTCTTCGCAACCCAGACATTTATAAAGATTAACATTTTCTAAAGCACGAGTAAAATATCAAAACCAGAAGCATATATAAATTAATGCCTTCAAAAATTTTCGTTCTAAACTTGAAAATATTATTATTTATTTATTTTTAATTTATTTAAAACATCTTTGCTTAACTTATTTATTTATTATTTTATTTAAATATTTTGCTAATCAATAACTATTGACTCATTTTTCTTTGATTGCTTGAGTTATATTTTTACCTTTTAGAGCTATTAATTTTATTATAAGTATTATTATATTTAATAATTAATACTTTAAGTCTAACTATCTTTATTCTAAAAATAACTTTCTATTCTTTCTTAAATTTGATTTCAACATTATAAATATTTCTTAATTTTTTTAATCTATTAGAACTCATTCTTTTTAATAATAAAATACTTCTATTAAAATTTTCTTTTTACATTTTTTTAATAATTTTATCTTTAAATGTTTTTTACAATTTTATATTTTATAGTTTTCGATCTTTAAATCATTTTTTAATCAAATCCACCACCTTTTCTTTTACTATTTGCTCTTTAAATATTTTAAATTTCAGATAAAGTTAGAAAATATTCTGTTTTTTACAACAATTTTTATAAATTTACTTTCCTTCAGTAAAATTAATCAAAAAACTGCTTCCATCTAACTTCTCATTAAACTAAATTCTGAATAAATAAAACTAGTTTAAAATTAGCTTCATCATAAGAAAAATTAAAAAAGTATTTTTTATTTAAGTTGTTAGCTGCTGCATTCTTAATACAGCCTTTTAATTTATTATGTTTTTTTTGGTGGAGAACCTCCTCTTAGATTTTTTTTAAACTAAAGAAATAAATTTTTATTAAAAATAAAATATCATGAAACATTAAATCTAAAGATTTTTATAAATTAAACAAATAGTACGAATTTTCCAAAGTAGAACGAGATAAAATATAAGGTTCCCTAGCTCGGAATAAATATTTGGTATCGAAGTAAACATTAAAAAAACAAAATAGATCTGTAACTAAATTTGATTGTAACTAACTAATGGAAATAAAAAATTTACATAAAAATCTTTTTAATTTTCTTTGTTATCTTGAAAAATTACAATAAAAAGTTATTAATCTAAAGAAACAAATCAAATAAAAGTCTTATTTCTTATTAATATTAGTATCGGTCCAAAAGTAACTAGTAAAGTCAATTCAAATAAAAAGTATTCTAATCAAAATGCTGCTTATTTAGAAACCAACAAATCTTAAAAAACTCCTAAAAAATCCTTTATGCGTTTTAAAATCTCCGCCCACTAAAAAGGCATTTGAAAAGCCTAATTTGAATCTACAAAGTAACAAATAATCTTAAACGAGAACCCCTTAAATCATTTATTAATCTTTGAAAAAACCGTTAGCAAGCCTAAAAAATATTACTAAAAATTAAATTAAACTATTATATAAAAGATTTAGACATCATTTAATTTAAACTACAAAATTTTTACATTTTTAATTTTTTTTGAGAAAAAAGATTGTTGAGATTCGTTAATTCAAATCTAAAAAACAAATTATAGAAAATTATTACAGAATTATAAGAAAACAAAGAAGAAAATAAAATTGAAAGAAAAAATCGTTTTATTGCGCAAAAAAAATAAAATAATAAACTTTGATAAAATTAAACCCAAAAAATAAAAAAAAGGATATCGAAACTAAAATAAATTTAATAAAAGATCGAAAAAGTAAAAAATTTAAAAGAAAAATAAAAAAAAAATTTTTAATCCAAATAACTTATGGATTTTAATATTAGAAAAAAATTAAAAACTATAATCATGATCTAAAAAAAGAAAGTAAAAAAATTATAATTAAAAGCAATATTTCATACCACATTCAGTTTATTATACTTATAAACGATGCGGCCTTTAATAACTTAATAACTAATTCATATTTAGAACGTATTTAAGAAGACAAGAACATTGATTCAAGAATCGAGAATAATTTTTAAAAACATATTCCCCATTTGGAGAAGCTCATATGACTCATTGCTAGCTGAAATGACAACAAGAAGAATGAGAAATATTATATTTTAATATTAAATATTAATATTGAAATAGCTTTGAGCCAACGAGGTGTGACTTATTCTAAAATTATAATTATTTTTGATTATTATTTATACATCTAATTTTAGTTGAATATTTCTAAATATAATTATTCTTCAAATCATTTATACAATAAAGTAAGCATTTTCATTAAATTGCAACAATTAACTTTATCTTACAAAATTTTATCTTTCAAACTTACAAATATGGATTTTTAATAATTAATAAATTGAAATAAAATAGCAATAATCTACATTATATAATAAGTATTTCATTATTTCATTTTCTATTTATTTTTCTATTATTTATTATTTAATCCTTTGTAATAATTTAAAACTGTCTAATTTTATAAGCTAATAAATCCTGTTAATCTAAAAAAAATTTACACATTTTTCCGTTATAAATATTAAATTTGAGTATTATTTAGAAATATTTTTATTTAAAGCTATTGTTTTATTGATTTTTAGAATAAATCTTAAATAATAAAAAATTAATTAAATAGGGATCTAAATAATTTAATTTAATTAAATAAATATAAGTGTATTAAATTTTTCTTAAATGAAAAAATTGCTATTTCTAATAAATAAAACTAAAATTAAAAATCATATTAAAAAAGTCTAAGTAAAATGCCTTTTATCTTATAAACTTTTATCATTCATAAAAAAAATTATATTATATTTGTTTAGAATGAAAACAAAACTTGAGCTTGCAATTTTTATTTATTTTTATTTAAAAATCTGAATTATCATTTATAAAGGAAGCTTATAATATAGATATGGTAGAATTATAATAAAATTATTTAAAATGGATTACGTATATAATAAATGACTTTAATATGATATTAAAATGCTATTTAGAATGAAATAAATATAGATAAATTCAATGTCATTTACTTTGATGGCAACTTCAATTAGAATTATTTTATAAATGATTTATTTCATTATTATCATCTCTAAAATCCCTTCAAATAATAAAAAATAAATAATTTTTATTTTCGAAAATATTTTTAAATTGAAATATATCAATTTTAAAATGTTTGAAGAAAGATGTAAAAATACTTCTTAAACATAAAAAAAATTTTAAGTTATTTTAAAATTATCACTTAGATTATTATAAGTAAAGCTCTCATGAATCTTATACTTGCTTACTTCAAGCAAATGAAAATGAATAAAAAAAGCATTTATATATAAATTTATAATAAAAAAATTAAAATTTAAGAAGAATAAAATTGATATTTATATTTATAAATTATTAATAAAATAATAGATAGCTTACTTAAAGTTTATATAAATTAATCTATATTTATTATGCTTTTGTATGTTGTTTATTTTCTAAAGTTCTTTTTACTTAAAAAAAGTAAAAGTATTACAATTTATTTATTAAATTATTAAATAAATTGTTTAGCGGATTCAGACAGTCACCGCTTAAAAGAAGTTTTTAAGTTTGAGCCTAGGCTTTAACGAGCTCTAGAACTTGCGAGTCTTGTATTTTTTATCTTCCATCTTTTGTCATTTCATTCGTTTGTCGTTTTTACAAATATTTTCAATTCAAGGTCCGTTTTCAATCTATAAACTTTTCCATTCTCTCTACATCAGATTTGGTTGTTCCTTTTTTTTATCTACTGTATAACTTGCTTTTTCCATAAATTTTCCTTTACTTTTCCGAATTATCCACAGTTCTTACACAGATAATATTTACTTTTGCAGTAGTAGCATAGTCCTTATATTAGGTCCTTTTTATTGATCCGGCTTGGAATTCTTTTCTATTTCCATCTTATCGGAACTGAAATTCTATTCTGATAGAATCTGCTAGCTTTGGAGACTCTTTTGACTTTGCAAAATGTTTTCAAACCACTAGCTCTGGGCTTGGATCTACTGAACTTGGGAATTTGTCTGACTAAACTGTTCTTGTTAATACTTCCATAGAACATCGATCTCTCTTTCCTAGTTAGACATTCTGAGGTCTAATGTGTCTTACAGTCCGTGCTGGATCATTTGTGATAGTTTGTCATTCTCTTTACGAAGCTTCCTAACCTCTTCCTGGAGGTTCAGCACCACTTTGATGAGCTGTTCCATGCTCATCTGGCCAGAAGGTTTAAACTCCGACACCTCCTGGTGGAGAGCAGACTTCATCTGCTTTCTCGGTTTCTCTTCTGAGGTAAGGGTTTTCACGTGTTAGGCTTTCTTAAAATGTTGCTATTCTTCCTGGTTGGACTAGGTTCCAGGATATTAAGGTTAAGCGAGAGAAAGTTAATTGGCTTTCGGTTTTCTCTCCTATTTCTAGGAGGTGGTGTAAAAACCAGATCTAAAGCCTTCCACCATTTTTTTTCAATTTATTTATTCAATTGATAAATATAGTATTGATGTATTTATTCTAAATTATTTTAACATTTTGGTATTACTATTAAAAATTTATTTGTAATACATTTTTTTTAATTTAAAATAAAATATTTATGCTACTCTTATAAGATTCAACTTTCTTTTTTTATTTTATATGATTGTTTATTTTTGTAAATCTAATTCTTTCTACAAATATTTTTCTTATTTCTTCTGTATAAATATTATTTAATCATCTTTCTTATTTATTTTACTTTAATATAGAGAATTAAAGTTTATTTTAAATATGAAATTATAATAATTATTATAATAATTGATAAAAGTGGCTCTTCCATTATTAGACTATCCACAATTTTAATTGTTCAATACTTTATATAAAATACATCTTGAAAATGGAGTCATGGTCAGTTGCATCTCTTTGGACCATAAAAGCAGTATTCACTTGCCACTCCAAGTCAGATTTCCAGACGAATTTCGGTTAGTATCGAAGATTATTCCATTTTAGGTTGCAATAATCAGCAAAAGCAGAGGAAGACATAGTCGATTATGGGTACTTAATTTTTCCAACCTCTGATGAAGCTATCCTGTTCTTAACCTTCGATACGTGACCTTAGTTCCTATGGAGGTTCCACTCGCTAAAGCAAACTAAAACTCAGGAACCTCCATATTTAAAATATATAATACTATTTTATTGTTTTTATATTTAAGTTATCATGCTTGCCATATTTTAAATTTTATTTGTTTAAGTATATGTAAAGATTAATATTATGTCTTATCAGAAATTTTCTCTATTATTGAAAAAATATGGAAACTAATTAAAAATCGCTAATTTAAGCTCTTAGCGACTCTTCTTTATCTAACAATAAAGAAGCTGTGATCTTATAAAAAAAACATAGGCAGATGTTTACACCTTCATAAATCTAGAATTTGGAAACGCTACAACTGAAGTAAATAAAATGAATAGCCAATTTAATGAGATAAATACTAAAACAATGTAGCTAATAGACAATAAATACTTTTCTTAGGGTTCCACTAAGATAACTTAAATAATCCTTAGAGCGATGTCACCAGATGAAGCGCATTTTAAAAGTTGAGAAATATACTTATCGAAAGAAAGCAAATTTTGCCGCCACAGTTTAATAAAAGGTATCAAAAATATCTTCAGGAAATTTAATTAATAGGGGGATTAATAAAGATATTTAAAATACAAAAAATACTTTAAATAATCAAAATGAAAATAATAACGGAATTATAAAATGATCCATATTTACTTAAAACTTAGAGTATAATCATGCATAGTACTCAAATTATAAATTCAACAATATTTTAAACCAAAAGAATTAAGAAAATTAAAATATAAAAAATCTAAATAATCTTGAAATCAAAAACATATAACTTTAAGCCTAACTTATTGAAGTAAAGGATCAAATGTAATCCTAGGAATAAGAGTTTTAAACTAGTAAAAAATAGTTCTTAAATTAGATTAAATAACTTGAATAGTAAATATAAAATCTATCAAATAACCAAATTATTTTTAATTAAAATTTTCTATCAGCTTAAGAAAATCAGGATCAAACTAATTAAAAGATTATAAGTAAGTATGAAGCAGTAATAGAATAGTACAAAATGTATGTAAATAAAACTTTCAAGAAATTAAAGAAAATGTAAAATGTAAAATTAAATACTAAAATCTAATTACTATAAGTAATAACTATAGTTGAAATATAATTAATTAATTTTTGAAAAAAAGCAAAATAAATCTAAAGAGATAGGAATTTAAACAGATTGTATTTATCAATATAATAGTTAAACTGCATAAATTGATGAAATTAATTAAATCTATTAAATAGATAAATTTTAAGAGTAGTTTAGAAGTCATTCATTAGTTCCTTAAAAATCAAATTAATCTTCAATAATCATTTAAAATTCTTCGACATAAACTAGCTCTTATGAATTCTTGTATATGTCTTAATCTAGTTTATAGGATGTTTTAGAAGAACTTGAGCTATATAAAAAATAATTATCTAAATTTGATTACATTTAGTAATTATATTACGAAATCGCTTAGTAAAAGAATACTATTGGGTTTGAATTATTGGAAGCTAAAGCCCAAAACCAATAGATGATAATTTAAAATTAATGACTTATAAATAAAGACTAATAACTTTAAATAATCAGCTAAAAATATAAAATTAGTAGAATTTGAAATAAAACATGGAGTTTCAAGAAGAATTATAATAGAAAGATATGGAATTCCAAATATTGATATCTTAAAAGCATAATGAAATTGAACACTTAAAAAGTTGTAATATATAATAACTACTAAACATAGAAAAATGTAATATAGACACATAAAAACAATATTATCTCAAAATTTAATAAACAGCAGAAAATTCTACTTAAACAGAATTACTAAGCTAAAATAAATAAATTTAGACAGATTAAAACCTTTAAATAAAATGTAATGTAGAAAATAAAATTATCTAAGCAATTAATTTATAATAAGATTAAGAAATTTAAGTTTAATGATAGCATTAAGAAGTTGAAGTTAACATTGAAAAATTGGAATAAAGTTAAAAATTTTGTTAAACAAACTTTATAGATATAAATCACTAAAAACTACAATAAGCATATCATTAACTTAATATGGAATTTATTTTAAATACCTAGAATAACTTAGAAAACTAGAAGAAATTATATTAAGAAAATAAGAAATTAACATCTAGTACAATAAAAATTGAATAATAAAATCAATTTTTCTAGACAAGTTTGCTTGATGAGAATTATATAAAACTCCAATAATTCTTTCATTAGCTAAATATGAACTTCATTTGTAACAATTAAAAGTTTGAGTAAAACTTAAGAAAATAGTAAGAAATTAATGAATAATTAATGAAAGAATTATTTGATCTAAAAACCAAGCCTTGATAAAAAGATTAAATTAGCTAAACAAACATTAATTATATTGAAAACTAGAATCGCACTGTTATCAAGTAATAAAATCCTTTCAAAAGAAACATGAAGAAGATGGAATTTAAATTCCTCCAGCAAAACGCATTATTAAATGAAAAAATGAAAGAGGAAGTGAAAAGATAATACGATAATAAAATTTTCAATCTCCTCAGCTATAAAACTTTATCAGACAAGGTTCGTGAAGGAGGAACTCATATTAAATAAGCAATTTTCAAGTTTTGAAGAAGTATTGAAGCTTTAAAATGAGAGATAAAAGAAGGATGATATATAACAATTAATAAGAATTAACTCAAGGCACTGTAGATAGTAACTAAAATGTTATTAAAATAGACAATAAACTACTAGAATCTAATTCGATTTGAGTAATTTACATTTTGATCTAATATTTCCACCAGCATCCTGAGTATAAAAAAGAACTGGTACATATTTAATGAGATTCATAAGGTATTAAATATATTTGCATATATTAGGGAGGGCTCCTTGGTGGAGCGCAAAAATCTAAGAAAATAAAAATAGGACATGTAAATATAAGCTCAATAGCTAGTAAACAAACGGCATTATAATAATTCATCCTTGATAATGAATTTGACATTTTTTCAATAAACGAAACATGAACGTAATAAAAATATTGCCCAATTGTTATAGAACAATATCGTACCTATTACTAAAACGCAAATACTCGTGCAGGTCGAGTATGTCTATTAGTAAAAAAGTAGCTTGATTCTTGTTAAAATGAATTAGATTTCTCAAATCTTCCTGGACATTTTATAAGTGTGAGGGTTGGAAATTTAATAATTGCATCATGTTATTTGCCTACAAATGAAAAGTAAAAAATTTATAAGGACATTGCATATGAATACCATAACAATATCATAAAAAATAGAGACCAGAACCCTAATATACTTTTTGGCGACTTTAATGCCTTACTTCCTAACTATGGTAATAATTCATCACAAATCAATAATAATTCATCACAAATCAATAATAATACTTAAAAATTACTAGACTTTATAGATGCAAATGAATTAATAATTTTAAATGGTTAAGAGTCCAACACATTTATTCATAGAGTGAATAATTAATGCTATTGTAATGACTATTTCTTGGCAACTTAACATTTAGATCCTGATGATTTCGTTGACTATAAAGATATCCAAGATTCGGGTTTGTATACTGATAATTTTCCACTAAGTATTACATTAAATTATAATTTAAAAAGAAGTGAATAAGATTAACAATAACGATTACTCTTTAAAATTTCTAAACTATAGGGATCTGAACACGAGAAACTATTATTAAACTATTTTTAGGATAATTTTATTAATTCTAGTAACTTGGTTAAAAAGATGTTGAAAATTAGTATCAATTTAACTGCGATCTTATTTTTATAATGCGAAGATTGCGCTTGGATCTTAAAATCAAAGAAAAACTATTATCAATTACCAAGTTACTTAACTACGTTATTTGTTCAAGCAAAAAAGGATAATATTGCATATTAGAACCCATTAGCTTTGTATGAACATCATAATTAAGAAGTTGCCAAACTTTACTAGCTTAAAATTTAATCTTATATGCATTATCTTCACAAATTTTGGAATAAAAAAAATAAAAAGCTAAGGAAAAACATAAAAATCTTAACAAAAATGCTTAAATAATGTTTAAACAAGCTAAGAATCTAATAAACTAAAAAATTCGTAATTAGATGAATTTTAACTTTAACTAACAACAGCAATTTATTGAAAATTGGAAAACTAACGTTTTTGATAAATATTCGAAAATAAGTAAGATAGATTTTTACTTCTCAAATAGAAAAATAGAGGGAATATTTAGAAATAAATCTTTTATCTTAAATTAGAAATTAAGTCATTTATAAAATATGCCTCTTTTTACGTGATTTGAAATTAAAAAAATTATATCTTAGCTTGCAAATAAAAAAGCTACAGGTAATGATGGTCTAAAAGCTGAACTTATTAAATATGGAGGTTAAGATTTGCATCAAAATATAACAAATTTCATTAATAACATGCTTAGAACATTCAAAATACCTAATGCAATGAAAAAAATAAACATTCTTCCGATTTTTCAAAAAAGGAAGCGAAAGTAATTGATGTAATTGAAGACCTATAGTTTTCTTGAACTGTCTACTTAAAAGTTATGATAAAGCACTAACATAACGACTTTATAATTATATTTATGAACGAAACATTTTACATCCAGCCTAATTTGGATTTATTCGTAAACGCTCTATTACTTAGTAAATTTGAATTATTTAGTAAATTATAGACTTGCATCGTAGATGATCTCATAAAAAGTAATTAATTGCTACTTTAATAGATGTAGAAAAAATGTTTGATAGCATATCTAGGAAATTACTTTTTGATCATCTTAGAAGACTTAGGTTACCTTTGAACTTAATATTGGCACTAGAATCTTTTTATGATAATGTTGATGCTAAGTTTATAATTGATTTATATCTTACAAAAACAATTAAATATAACAATGGGTTACTATAAGGAAGTAGTCATGCACCTGTACTTGCAATTTTATTCTATGATATTGTTATAAGATATTTAGAAGATAATCAGAAGAAATTAGGATTTCAAATATTATCTAAAACTTTCGTAGTAAGAGCCTTTGCTGACGAATTAATCCAAATATCCTCTTCCTAGAAAAATGCCTAAAAATTATTACAAGCTACATCTACAGTTTTTGATTTAGTAAAACTTACAATTAATGTAGATAAATGTGAAGTAATAGAATTCTTGAAAAAAATAAATGAAAAGAAAGCTAACTTTCTATTACTCTAAAGTTCAATGGAATTTCAATTGCTTAAAAAGATGAAGTTAACTATTTAGGATATTAGTTAGGAATAAAATAAAATTACAAATTACATTGTACAGAAGTAGCTACCAAACACAGAGTAGCTATTTAAAAAGCTAGTGTAATAATTTCTAAATATGTTTTGGTATCCCCTCTCAGCTTCAAATTCTTTATAGAACTTTTATTTTGCCTAAAGTTTAATATGGAAGTGATATTACTCCGTGAGCTACTATTTCTGGAATTAAAGGAATAAAAAGCAAGATAGCAAAATCGTAAAGGCTTATTTCAAGATAGGCGTTTAGATCTTAAGAATTCACATTCAAAGATTCATGCTTTATTGACCTAAACTGGCTTCCTTATACACATATGGCAACTCAAAAGTTAATGCACTTTTATTAAAAATTAATATAATACAGCAAAGAAAATCCTAACTAAGACACTGCTTTTTTATTAGAAAAAGACACTAAATTTAATTTACCATACTAGAAACATATAAAGAAATGTATCGATTTGTATAATTTTGACATGTCACATGTTTAGAATAATATGGATTTTTTAAACTCACGGAATAAAAAATAAAGCATAAATTCTTAATGGAATGTCTCTCTAGAAATACACTTATACCAACAGCAAAATAAATTATAGACTAAATATAAAATAATTTAAGTGTTTTTCCTGAAAATACTTACACTAAATATAATAAATACTATATTAGAGAGACTATTTCCATCTATAAACTAAGAAATTTTTCTTATAATTTTCAATAAGAGTTCAGTAATCGCTACATTAACGTTAGATATAGCATTATTTGCTTATGTGGCTAAGATTTTGATGAAACTGATCTTATTTTTTATTACTAATAAAATGCAGATATCATTGAGGAATTCGAAATTCATAAAGCTCTTAAAGAAAAAGACAAAAAAAAACGAATTCTTTATGACTAAAACTATATAAGCAAACATCTTTCAAAAAATCAAATTCCTAAAATAGACAAATTAATCAAAAATTTTCATTCCAAATTACTAAAAAATCGTCTTGAAATGTTTAAACTGCAAGAAGAGTTGTTAGAAGAGTTTCTAGAAGAAAATAAAGAAAAATTTAATCAAGAAAATAAAGAAAAATATATGATAGTGGAAGAGCAAGAAGAAGCTTGATTGACATTTACAAATTTTTATCTTTCAACATATTTGTAATATTTATAATCTAAGCGATATCTATTGAAACTACGTCTCAATATTATTAAATATTGAAACTATTATATTTTAATTAATTAATTAATTGGAAATCATGCAGCTTAGATCATTTAGAGCTGTAATAGATGGATCTTTTCGCGCATAAGACGAAATCCTGGAGAATGAACTGCATTTCCTTAAACTACAATACTATATGTGATAACGTATGTTAATGTTCAGAAGAAAATTACTCCTAAACTAAGAATCAACATTGGATAGATGATTATGTCAATTAGCAAAGAGGAATAATTCTATATTTGAAACATACTCAATGACGAAATAATAATACAAGAAAAATGAAAAGGAATAGATGGAAAATTAATGATAAAAAGCGATAAAGTTCCATAATGATGTAAATTCCATTACACGAATGTAGAATATGATCACCTGCAAAAAATTAGAGTGAATTAATTGAACAATTCATTCAAGTAATACCAAACTATCTAAGATTCAGCAAACACAGAAAACAGGAAATATGATACTTATTTAGGCTACGGGCCAAATGTAATGGAGCAACATAGGCAATGAAAGAAAGAAATCTAATAGAGAGTGAAGCATGCTAATTCTGCAATTATAGAAAGGAAGATGAGATCCATATAATAGAAGATTGCAGATAATACAAAGAAGAAAGAGAATAGTTAATAGAAAATATCGAGAACATAAATATCAGTAATAACTAATAAAAATAAGCCTTCTTAAACCTCAGACTTGAAGAAATAATATGAGGAAATTACAAATTTGAAAATCTTATATGAACTCTACAAGTAATCAAAAGAAAAGAAATAGATTGTCACATTAAAATTTTTTGAAAAATATATTAGAAAAAAGAAAATGGAGTTATATTTAAAAAATTCTTTTTTATTAGAAAATATTTGGTAAAGACTGCAGAGCAGGATTCATCGAGCATATTTGAATATATAATAAATTATCAAGAGGACAAAAATAAAAATATGATTTAGCAGCTTTATAACAATTCTTAGAAAATGTAGAAAGGAACTTGAGATGCCCTCAGAAAAGACTAACAGATAGATTAATTATCTAAAGACAAATTATAGAGTTAGAAAAGTAGTAGATAGAAATAGAATTCTACTGTTTTAAAAAGACCTAATGATGGAGATTGAATCTAATTATTTTCAGATTAGGATATAATGAATATATTGAAAAAAAATTAGAATAAATGAAAGAAAATTTAGAAGATTCTGGTCTGATAAGATAATTTCCAAGAATACTCTTAATTTTGATTTTCTCTTAATTTGTGGTCAAAATATCAATGGTGAAACCACGTAAATTAATTGATTGTTTAATTCATTCATTCATAAACTCTTTCTTCAGCATTTATAGTTTTATTTTTTTTTATTTTTTTTATTTTTTTATTTTTAGATCTTAATCGGTTGTTCATTTCTACACTTGTTTTTTTTAAATTACTTTTAAACTTCGAATTTTTTTTTCGTTTCATTTATAACTTTCTTATGTTGTCGATTTATATGCATTTTATCATCTAAAACAAATTTAATTTTTTTATTGTTTATTTCTTTTTCTTTTAAGATTTCTGATAATTTCCTTTTTCAATCATCATTTTTTTTCTCTATAATAGCCATTTGAGTTTATAATTTTTGCTTATTTTCTATTTTTTTTGTGGTCTTATATTAATTTCTATCTGATTTGTTTACATGCTTTAAGTGTTGGTTTGATCTTATGAAGTGCTTCAAAAAAGAATTTAATTTTCTTTAATGGGAGTAAAGTTTTATTGTTATTTATTTAAATAAATAAATTTGAATATAGAGCGTGTAGAACTCTCGTTGGTGCTCAGCTCTTTAAATTAATTTTATTTAATGTCAAAAAATTTTTTTATGTCTCTCTGTCCCTATTTTCTCTTCCTGCAATACGTCCCTGCAATTTTTCCTTCCAAAGCATAGGATGCAATATGCGATTACGGGTACATTTCCTCGACCTATAATGAAGAAAGTTTCCTACTGGCATTCAGAGTTCTTCAGCTTATTACATCGTCTTTCTCTTGTCATTAATTTCTCTTTCTCCGATTTATCCTCCGTCTGCGCTTATTTTTTATTTGCCTTGCTGGGCCTCCAAGCAACTTCCGAAGGAAAGGGATTTCCACCCTATTTAAATTTTAATAGTTAATAATTCGATTTTATTTAATTTAGTAAGTTATTAGTCTTTATAAATTCTTAATGTAAGTTAAACATTACTTTAACTATCTGTTTATATTTTTTTTTCCAGTTGTAATTTCTTCGACTTCTCGTTACATTTGGTTATTTTTTATATTTTAAGCTTATTATATAATATTAAAGTTTCGAATATTTAAGAAGCATTTCATGTTTTTCTTTTTCTAGTTAATTGGGAAGTTATTATTAAGTTTACTAAGGATTTTATTTTTTTAAAAGATGACGTGGTTGCAAGTATATTAGTTTTATATTTAATCTTATATTATGAGTTTTATAAACGTTTTTTTTGATTTTAGTCAACATTTTTTGTTTAAGCTATATATTTATTTTTTAAATAGTTTTCATCGAATATATGTACAAATATTTTTTTCATAGATTAATAGATTTATTATATGTTTTTGTTGATAGTTATAATTTTTTAAATTTCCATAATAATCTTTATATTAAAAAAAATGGATGTAGGCAGTTGTCAGTAGAACCATTGAACATTTGGTGAATTGTATACTACATTGCAAGTAATCTCTCATAATAAATGTCACCGCAGAAAAGAGTGGACAAGTTAGGAAGAGATAATCCTAACTTTCTTGAGAATTCTAAATGACTATTCTGCTAGATTTAGCAAATAAAAATTATCATAAGAATGTAACTATGTAGAATATTCATAAAAAAAATCTAAGTAACATACTGAAGCTAATGAAGTGTTTAATTAAATCTAAATAGTTAAAAGGGAGCTTAAGAAGAAAAGGAAAAAAGTTGTACCTGATCATAATGTTAAGGAAAATTCTTAAAAAATTTAAAATAATTAAATTTTTCTAGTAATTATTCGGGAAGGTCATGTATTTTATATTAAGCAAGGAAAAAGCCTGAATCATTGTGAAGCAAAAGGGCAATAATATACAAAAAAATCAAGAAGAAACCTATAGAAAAAAGTTCTAAGAAATTTTAGATTTTTGAGATTCAGAAATTATTAAAAACCCCTTTTGAACATTTCTATTAATCCATTTGGTTTCATACTGTTGGGTAGTTCGGAGAGCGATAAAATTATCTGAAAAGAGCAAATTATTTTGTCTATAATATAATTTCTCTTATTTTTTAATTTAATTTTAAAATTTAAAATCATTAAAATAAAATAATATATTTTATTAAAATCAAACTCAAAATATTTAAAATATTATTTTTTCATAATTATTACTATTTAAAAGATTATAACTTTTAGTTCTAAAGAAAAAATGAAAAAGGATTATTATGGTATTTATTCTTATCTTATAGTTTAAGTTAATAAATTAAATTATAAAATTTTATTCTTACAATATGATTAACTAATGACTAAATTAAATTCATAAACTTTTAATTTTTTTTTTATTTATATCATAAAAGTTTATTAAATTTAAATTTTTAGAAATTTATATATTTAAGTTTATTATTTATGTTTTTTAACTTTTTCTTTTCTTATTTAAAAAAATTGTTACATACTCTTTTTTTATTTTTTTATTATACTATCAATTTGCAAAATTTAATTAATTTCAACTAAAAAAGTTTTTGGACCAGAAACTCCTTTCCGATTACACGCGCCGACGCTCTCTTTTTATGGAATAACAGGGATATCCTATTGTGCTCCAGTCACAGCTGCTAGGGAGCTCCATCGCTATGACCACCCAGGCTTCAAGCCCATACCAAGAGCGGATAATCTCAAAGACAGTGTTCCCTTCAGAAAATAACTCTGACCAGGGACTTTCTCAGCAACAGGAAAGGAACTTGTTCCTAGCCATAAAATCAGAAAGTTTAGTCACGAAGGTTATTCTCAGCTCCCACCATCTTTTCAATTATATTTGGAAAATTTAATTTTTATATTTTCAATTTAAAAAAATTTAAGCCATAATTAGGAAAAAAATTACATTAAAGTTACCTCATTATTGCTTTTTTTAAAGATTTATAATAACTAAAGCAAGATATATTAGTGAAGATACATCGAAATCAGTATTTTCTAAGTTACTAGAATGTGTTAAAACATTAAGCACTTTTATTTGAATACAAACAAGTCGCAGTTTCATAAAAGATATAAAAATAAGAAAAATTGGAATAAAAGTGTATTTATTTATCTGAGAATATATACAGAGAAATTTTGCTTATACATTTTATATTTTAAATCTAAATTAATTGAGGATTAAATATACATTTATAAATTAAAAAAAAAATTTAATTCTGAACTTATTTTAAATAAAATATTTTTAGCCAATAAATTCTTTTTACTTCCAATAATTATATTGAAATTAAAAATTTACTAAGATAATTACAAGAAAAATAAAAATGTTGTTTTGATCTAAAAAAGTTTAATATAATGATAAAAATATTAGGTGGCTAGTCAATGAATAAAGAAATCAAGTAAACTAGAGTAAAATTAATGGATGTCAACATTATTAAATATTAAAACTAAAAAATTAAAGACGCTTTTCTTTTATTTTTTCATGCTGAAATATTTATAATTGTAATTTTATTTCTACTACTTTAAACCTTATTTTAGCGAAAAATAAATTATAAATAAAAAATGTAAATTACAAAAATGTAAATATAAGCAAATATAAAAATATTGAAATAATATGCATTTAAATAATTGATTAAACGCTTATATTATAAATAACTGTTAAAAGCATATAATTGAAAATTATTTAAATTTAGTCTCTTTATATTTAAAATACCTATTTTTATTTAAAATAGTATTAAGTTAATTAAATAGTGTACTATAATCAAAATATTTTAAAATATTAAGTTAAACTTGCTTCCAAACTTATTTTATAAATTTTTAAAGCAAGCAAAACAAATGCAATGCTTATTAACAAATGAATAATAATTTATTTAATAAATATCTTAGTAATATTATTAAATCATTAAAATAACTGTTCTCCTTCCGGCTTAATTGAAGTTTTAAATGTATAAAATCTCCTTTCCTTCATGTTCGTTCCTTGTGCTCTTTTTCCTGGACTTCTCTCTTTTTAATAGTCTGAGTTAAGAATTTGTTTTTTTTCCAGATTTTCCCATTTCCCGATGGGATAGTAATATTATTATTATTTTTTAAATATTATTTTGATAACTTACTTTCAGAAAAAAATGGTAGTAAACTTCAAGAAATGCCTTTTTACAATCTACTAAAAGTATTAGAGAAAGCAAGAAGTGTTAATTTTCGATCACACGATGTCTTCAAAAATCAACTACAATAATTTATAAATTTGAGAAAGGAAAAAGAAGTTACCATCTGAAATTCGGCTGAGAAATCAATGAAGCAATAGGGAATAGACAGGCACAGGCAGTACGAGAATTGAAATTTGGAGGGAGTGAGTGAAAATTGCTCAACATATGTTGATTATTGTCAATCTTTAGGAAATTGTATGCTCAAGATTTTGAATAAAAAATTCATTCAGATATTGGAGTAATAATTTGAATAAAATGGATAGAGGCTGATGACCTAAGGAAGATAAATGGATAAATTTTGAACCATCTAATACGACTAGAGTAAATACCTAGTTAGAAGAGCAAGATTAAAATCTGGAAAACTTAAAACTCTTTAATATAAGACAGTAAGAACGAAAGTTAGCTGCTGACAAAATGGAAATAGAGCAAAAATAATTCTTAGCCATCAATAGAAAGTAACTAAACCAACTAAGTAAAATTCTATTACTGAAGAAGTCACTATCACCTTTACAACAATTACAAAAAATTTAAACAGAGATAAAGAATTTATTGAAACAAATACTACTGAAAAAAGAACAAGAAAGAAAAAAAAGCATGATCTCTGTAAAAGAAAAAACTTAAATAAATGAACTGGATGTTCTGCATGCAAGCTGGAACATTACACAAGAGAAAAAAATCAATCGTAAGAAAGGAGGAGGCAGTGAAGCAAGAAGGATGTGGAAAGAAAGCCTGAAGAAATTAGAGCACCCTGTTTCGAAAATATATATCAAGAACTTAATATTAAACAGCAAGGTACATGAACTACTGCTATCCAGATGGAGTTGAAATCTCCTAATAAAGGAAAATATTAATTACTATTATTATTATTTTAAATAACATTTTATTTTCAAGCAAAATAATCTAAAATTAGAATTATATTTTTTCCTATCTTTAAATTTGCTTTTTATAATATTTTTGAAAATTAATTAAAAAAATATTTCAATAACATTAAAAAATATGAGTTTATATATATAAAAGTTAGATTAAAAATTGATATCTTCAGAGATATTTCGACCTTTTTCCCGCCTACTTCTAGAGTTATCCAGTTGTTTAATAAAATTTAATGATTTAAAAAATTGTTATTAATCTTTGTATTATTCTTTTATAAATTCTGATTTTATCTTCAGTTTAGTCTTTTTTCCCTAAGATTATTTTAGTATATTATTTATAATTTTCTTGCTATTTCTTTACATTCTTTCAGTATTATTTCTTAAATATTAATTGTATCTTATTATTTTTTTTACATTTAAAATTTTTCGCTAGAAACTTTTAAATCTTTTGCAGAGATACTTCTATGAATTGCGAAAGAATTTTTACTATCTTAGTTTTATGTTTTCGATCTTTATATCCTCTACTTGCACTTTATAATTTATTTAATTTTTTCTTTCAATTTAGTATAAAATTTATTGCACTTTTATACTATAAATATTTTCCATCCTATTATTTTATTTTAACCATATTTGATAGATTAAAGATTTTAACTTTATTGCGTAGTCCAAAGGTAATTAAATTTTCTCTCTTGTGACATTAATCTTAAATAATTTTATTTTTGTTTCTATTAATTTATGTAATGCTTTCAGAAACTCTTAACTAGAAAATCACAACATATTTATTAATTTTTAGTAAATTAAGAACTCTTAATACAATACTGACTTAATCTATTTTTAGGCTTTACTTCAGAGGTTGTAGATGTAATTTGACGCATAATTTTCCAGTTAATTTTTTCGCTTTTCTTAATTATTAAGATGTATTTTACTTTATTTTCTTTTGAATTTTATACAAATGCTTCTTGTAAATGTTTTATATTCTTTAAATCAAAATCAATATATAATTTTATTTCTTTTTAAACAAAAATAATATTAAAATATCTCAATTTTAATTTATTTAATTTTCTAACTCTATCATCCATTTTTCCAATATCTTAAAGTTATCCGATTTTAGAAAAGTATATCTTTAATTAAAAACATTAAAATATGTGAATTTTAATTTAAAACCGATAGTTTTTATATAATAAATTTAAATTATTAATCTTAATTATTCTTATAATTGAAAAGATGGTGGGAGCTGAGAATAACCTTCGTGACTAAACTTTCTGGTTTTATGGCTAGGAATAAGTTCCTTTCCTGTTGCTGAGAAAGTCCCTGGTCAGAGTTATTTTCTGAAGGGAACACTGTCTTTGAGATTATCCGCTCTTGGTAGGAGCTTGAAGCCTGGATGCTCATAGCGATGGAGCTCCCTAGCAGCTGTGACTGGAGCACAATAGGATATCCCCGTTATTCCATAAAAAGAGAGCGTCGGGTCGTGCAATCGGAAAGGAGTTTCTAGTCCAAAAACTTTTTTAGTTGAAATTAATTAATATATCAAATTACCATGCTCCAATATTTTGTGTTCTATGTGCAAAAAAGTCCAAAATATTTAATCTAATTAATTTACTTGCTATAAATGTAATTAAGTTCACTGGTTAGATTAATAAATTCAATCTATATAATAAAAGAGATAAAGTTTAATTATAGCAGCTTTAAGAGGAGGAAAAGTAGGAAACGCTAGAATAAATAATAGAAGTAGAAAGAAATAAGCTATAAGTAAAGGAAGCATTCTAATAGTTTTGGTGGAATAAATATTTATAAGACTTGGTTTTCTAATTTTTAGATTTAAGAGAAATATATGCTTTATAGTAAGTCAACAAGCATTTCTACCATTTTTACTACTAGCTAAAAAAAATAGAAATAATGAAGAAATATGATGATACTTGTCTTATTAAAAATGAAATAGAATGAAGTCTAAAATAACTTGAAAATAATAATATAAAAAGTGTTTAAATATATGGTAATGACTTATCTATAAGAGCATGTTAAGAGATTAAGACAAAACTAAATGAAATTGTTTGAATAAAGTAAGAAAATAAACCGAGCAACTGCTTAATTAATATACAGGAAATGTAAATGTAAAATTGACCTAAGTAAAATGTTTCTCTTCCTGATTTTTAGAACTTTAGATCTTTAAAATAATTATCCTTGCTTTTAATAAGTTTAAAAGACTAAGAATTAATCTTCTTACAAAACTTTATTAATTTAGAATAATTAAAACTATGCTAAGTTTCTGGAATAACTGGAGCTTTTTTAGTAAATTATTGCTTAAGTATAGATTTATTTTTTATCAAATACATTTTTTAACTATTTATGTTTTTTTAAGTTTTAAAAATAAAATAAAAAATTTAAATTATTCAAGTCATTTAAAAAATTGGTGTTATTTAATTATAGTCTCTTTAATTTTCAAAGCAAAATAGTTGAATCAAATATTTTAAATTATAAATTAATAATTAAATTTTTAGTCATTAAATTTCAATTAATACTTTTAGTTTCATTTGAAAAAATAAATTTTTAATTCACTAAAAGAAATAAAATATATTATCTTTATTAGAAAAATAGCTTTTAATTATTTTTACAGATTATGCTTTTATAAATCTTATTTAAATTTAGTTTATTTTTTCACTTAACAATTTTAAAATTTCCTTCTTTTCATTTAAAATTTATTAATTTTTTAAATTAATCTTTTTAGTAGGAATAAGATAATAAGTCAATATTTAATAGAATGGTATAAACAAAATTATGAAAATCTTATTTTGATTCTAAACTTTTGGGTTCAAAATCTTAAAGGGAATGCAACTGGAGAATTTCCAATTTTGCAGATTCTTGAATTCTATGTTTATAAAGAAGGCATTAATTACTCATAGTAATCAACGTTAGCAGTAAGCAATCATCAATATATCTATTAAGAGACTTTTCTAAGTAGTTGCTCGTCAAGAGTTGCACTTTTCCAATACACCCCTCGGAAATATTAAATCAATAAGATAGTAATCCATATAAGAAGCATCAAATATAAAATATAAGTAGAAGCACTGTTAATCTATCTCTTTTTTCAGTAAAATTTAAGCTATTATAAATTTTAAAATTTAGTTCTTAACTAAATGGTTCGAATTTTAATTTACCTTAATCTTCTTTTTTAACTTTGGAAAAGAAAATAACATGATGCCAAATGAAATTATTTTAGAGTTAGAAGATTTAAATTAAATTGAGAAATTATTAATTGCTTGAAACGATTCGTAATGCAAATAATTTTTTAATATATTTAGTCTAATAAAATAATAGGCAAATTTAACAATTAATGAAGATTTATTTACCTAATCAAAAATCTTGCCACGTAATTTAGACGAAATAGAAATTTATAAATTATTGCAGGTAAAGATTAATAAGCTTATAAAATAGATATCAGTTGATAAAAATTAGAATAATGTAGCTATTAATGAATAAAAAATAATAAATCATTTTAAAATTGCGTTTTTAACTAGAACTTTATAAACTTTTTAAAAATGAATAGTTAGTAATTATTAGATTAATACATTTTTTTGAATGAATAATAAGATTATGGCAGAATTTAATATCTAATAAATAAATATTAAAATTTTAAGACCAAAAAGAAGAAATTAAAATATTAAACATTCAAAAAAATTAAATAGATTTAGAATTTTATTGAAATTAAAAGGCTAAATATAGTTAATTGAAATAAAAAAATAAGTATAGATAAAAGAAATGAATCAGTTTAAAATATTAACTAAATAAAAGAAAAAATTGAGAAAATTTGAATAAAAAAATAACAAAGCTTATAAAATATTATATATAAAATGGATGTCGGCCGCGTCAGCCAAACTAGTAGATAATCTGGTGTAAATACTGCATTGCGAGCAATCTCAAACTAGATGCCATCACGGGGAAGGGTGGATAAGCTCCGTTGAGATATACCTAACTTACCCCGAGGGTTCTCTCTAGCAGTACGAAAGTTTGACTGACGGGCCTTCTAATTACCGACTTAATAACTAATTCTTATTTGTACCTTATTCAAGAAGACTGAAGCATTTGACTCAAGATTTAAGAATAATTTTTAATAAGAAGATTCCCCATTTGGAGAATCTGACATGACTCATCGGACCTCTAGAATTTTAACTAGAAACATGAGAACAATTTCTTAATATTAAATATTAATATTGAAAGAGCTGCGCGCCAATGAGGTTCTACACGCTCTATAATCATTTTTATATATTAATTTATTATTTGTTTTAACAAAAATAAATAAAAAAATTTATTAAAATTTAGTGCATACCATAATAAAATAATAAACTCATAAAGAAAAGGTATAAATTTTGATTTATTGCAATTAAAACAACGATTATTAATTAAGTTTGATTTAAAAACTTATAAAAGATAAAGTTTTTATCTGAACAATTAAATTTTAAAAATTAATAAGAAATGTTTTCATTTTGAAATATAGCACCAATATTATTTCCTTTTCCATAAGGATTAACCCGATTAGTTAAAATAGATTAATTTATTATTTATTTAATAATTTAATTTCGAAATAATAAAAATAGTATTAGGATTAAATTAGCTAAAATTATAGATTTTTGTAATTTGTTTTTAATTTTAAACATAACTGATCGAAAAACATTTGAGCTTATATGTTAAAACATAATAATAAAATTTTACATTGGAATAACTTAAGTAATTATTAAAATAAGATTTTCAAAAATATTCGAATGAGAGTTATAAAAATAAAATTTTAGGAAGTAAAAATTTCTGAAAAGCGAAAATATGGAACTATTGTAAAAGGAACTGCAACTTGATTGATTACATTGACTTATGCTAAATGATGCATTTTGATTTGAAAATATTTGTAGTTTAAATAAAATTTAATAAGAATTACAAAAATAAAGATTTGAATTAAATAATCCGCATTTAGTAGTTATTTTGATATTTTAGTATAATTAATTTTAAACACCTTAATGGTTTGAAATAGATTGATTTAAATTTGAAGAATAGAATGCCAGAACATATTCATTTATTAATAAAATTAAGCTTAGCTAGACTAAATATGTTATTTAAGGAAAATTAGTTTAGAATAATTAGAAATAAATAAAAACATTTGAGTAAAGAAGAAAACGAACATATTAATGATTTAAAAGAATTAATAAATAAAAGATGAATAGCTAAATTAAAGCTATAAACATTATATTTTATTCTGAAGTACCAATTAAAACAAAAATCAGTAAAGTAGTAAAAAATAAATCCTTGTATAGATCAATTTAATAAAGCTTAAAATAGAGATTAAGATTTATTTGATATTTTATAATTTGTGAAACATAAACGCAATGATAAACGTTTATTAAGAAGAAAAATAAAAATGAAGAGTTCCATTCTAAAATAATAAAAAAACTTAATTTAAATAAATACAAATAAAACATTTAGTAGCAAATATAATATATATTTTTTAGCAAAAAGTAATTAAAAAATATATTACCTTTACTGAAGAACTAATTGTAAGGTTTAATTAATTTTATAAGAAAATTAAATAGAATAATATTTATTTAAGATTAATAAAGAAAAAGAAGCATGACAATAGTTATTTATTAATATTTAGTTAACACTTGTAATTAACTAGAGTGAGTAAAAAGATTATATTATTCCAGAAATAATGCGAAATTTAGATAAAAGAACTGGATGTTCTCACTAAATAATAAAATTGAGAAAACACAAAATAAATTAATTAAAAAAAATTAAGAAAATACTTGAGATTTAACAATAATTAAACTGCAAATGATTATAATTAAATTGATAATAATTCTTTAAATAAAACAATTATATTATGCTTAAAGAATGTAATATATACCAACTTAATATTCTTAAAAATGTACAAGTTTAGAACAAATGACATGTTACGAGTTTAGCTCAAACTTTTAAATAAAAATTAGTATAAAGAAAAAAAATGTAGATAAAATAATAGTGTTACCTATGCCACATATTTAAGAAAATAATAATGATTAACATACTAAAAGTTGAATAGCTTAAAGATATCTGTTAGCTTGAAAACTAAAGTTGATATGAAAATAATAATTTAACTAAAGAATAAAAAATATATGAAGCTAAATAGTAAGTAGTTTTAAAAATTTAAGTTCAATTATCCATATCTATTTTAAACATAATTTTAAAATTTTGATTCGAAACTATTAAAATAAATAAATGAGTAAAAGCATAATATGATTACGAAAAATGTTTAAAAAATTGAATTTAAAAATAGAAAAATAAATAATAAAAAATTAACTTAAAGTAGAAGACATAATAAAATTATAAAAACTCATAATATATTTAAAAATGAATATAATGTAAACTATTATTATCTGCTGGTACTGGAAAATATTTTTTAATTAAATAATTAGAATAATTTTTAATGAACTAATGTGCAACAACTGGTGAAGCTTCAAAAGCAATTGATGGAGTTACTGTATATTATTTACTTAATCTAACTTGTAAATTTAAAGATTTAACACAAAAAGTAATTAAGAAAAATAAAATTAATTATAAAATAAAAAATGAATAAGTATAGATGAAATAAGCAAGATCAGTAATAATGATTTTAAATTGAAAAAAGACTATAATAAATAAATTAAATATTGAGGCTTTAATATAATTTTTTATGAGTTTTTGCTCAGTTACAGTTAAAGGTAAGTAAATATTCTCAATCAATTTAAAAAGCAAAAAGATATAGAAGGATTAAATTAAAATACTGTAGTATTTCTAGAATAATAACTGCGATAAAAGGATTAAATTTTACAACAAATCTTAACAAGAAAAGGATAAAGAATTATATAACTATTTATAAGTTTTTAGCAAAGACTTAGATTTTAAAATTAAACTTTGTTTTTTTTAGAAAGAAAACATAATCTAATAATTTAAACATTTTATAAAGTTTAAATAAGCTTTGTATCGAAGATAAAGCCAAAATTTAAACGAATTATTAAAATATAAGGACTTGAAAAAATATTTAAAGTATTAATACTTGAATTATGTTAACTGAAAATTTAATTACTAAATCTGGATTAATAAATAGAGCCACAGGTTTCAGAAGAGATATTTCTGATGGGATAAAGATTAGTTTTAACATTAATTACCATTATGTCTATTAATTGAAAGGCAACTAAAATAATTAACTAAATTTAAAAAAGAAAAAATTTAATAATTTGGTACACATATTTTCTGCAAAACATAGCTTTACACTCGATGACATTTAGCATTATAGAAAATAATTTCCTTTAATATTATGCATAAACTATTCATAAATTTTAAGGAGCTACCATTGAAAAGTTTGATTGATATTGGAAATACAGTACAGGCTAAAAGTTTTTAAAGAATTTACGTTTAAAAGACTTTTAAACATAAAACGAAAAACTTTGATTAGAGAATTAAAATTAATTAAGAAATGAATATGTAAAATTAAAAAATAACTTTATAGAAATAATTCAATAATTAAAAATTTAAGAATATTAAAACTTTCAAAATTGTCATTTTTTCTATAATTATGGAATACATAGTCTAATGATCAATTACTAAATTAGGTAAGTTAATATGAAAAAACTACATTAGCAAAATGAAGATGATTGCTTTTTAATCAAAAAAAGAGTTAAAAAATGAACTAATAAATTTAGAAGAATATTTAAAAAAATAAATAGAAGAAGATCAAAAAGACTTTAACTTATAAGATTTTATAATCCAAATTCTTGATGCTGATTAAATTCGATTATCGTGATTCTATACAAATTAGATAAATTTAAAGCTGATTCTTAGAATATTAAAATATAAATTAGTCATAAATTTTTAAATGTAGAATGCTTTAAATTAGAAAATGTAAAGGAGTGATACTTAGTTAAAATAATAAATATGTGATAATTGCTAAGCATTCAAGAATAATAATAAGATTAATAAGAAGCAACTTTTTATCTTTAAATAATTAAGTTTGTCTTTTGGAGAGACGATAAACTTATTGTTAAAATATTAAAATATTTAATAAATGCTAGAAATAATAATTAATATAATTAAGATTGAGAAAATTATAAAAAAGAAATAAATAGTCCTATGATTGATTTGCATTACTTTAAATACTACTTAATAATGTAACTAAAGCTAAAATATTATATTTCTTCTTATTTTTTACATTTACCAACAATATAGTATATTTGCGAAAAGAATATACATAAAATAACTTTAAAAAATTTAATCGATTTTGAATAACAAACTTAGAATTTGAAGAGTGATTAAAATTGAAAATGTGATAATTTAAAGTATAACTAATAAACTAATAAGGTCAAGCAACAAAATTATTATTATTAGTATATATTATAATAGCTATTTATAGAACAAAATAAATAGAGTAAAATTAATCTAAAATTTAAAACCAAATTTATAATATAATTAATTTCTTGATTTAACAAACTTAATATAACGAGATTAAAGTTAAGTATCGATTTAACAAAATATATACAAACTGAAAGCAACAGTTTATCATGAAGGTGAAACTTTAGAGCAGGAATATTCTTAAATTAGCGGTTAAAATAATTTTTATTTTAAAATAAATGATTGCCATAAAATTAAAAAGGTAAATTTCGAAGAAATGACATAAGTAGTAGTATTAATTTATGAAAAATCTCAATATATTTCATAAAATTGCATAAATTTTTAAAAAATTAACGTAAATAGTAAAATAATAACAAGAAATTTAAAAAGAAAATTATAGAAACCATCAAATTAAATTCTAAAAAAAAGCTAAAAGAAATAAGTTTGTAATTATTCAGATTTACTTTGAGTAAACCAAAGATGAAAAAAAATTAAACTTTGTAATTATTTTAAAAAATTTAATTTACATTTGAAAAAAATATTATATTTCTAATTTAAGTACATTACAATTTTAATTTTCGAAAATAACTATTTTATCTTAAAATTAAGCTTAATTAGAAATTTTTTATATATAAATAAAATTTATATTTACTAGCAAAAGTTTTTAAGTTTTTATTAAAAAACATTATTTGTCTCAACTGCTTAAAATTTTTATTTAAATTAAAAAAAATCCTAATAAAAGCTTTTTTTAATTAAATTCTTCTTTATAAACTTAAAATTAAAGGGTAGTAATCAATATAATTGATTTAATTTTAAAGCCCTTAGTTATGTAGCAAATCAAGTGTATATTATACTTGAAGTGATAACTTTGATAAATAAAATAAATTTTACACGAAAAAATTTTCATATTTATTTCACAAAATTTTGAATTTTAAATTAAATAGATAATTTATTTTTTATATTATTTTTTTAAAAGATATTCATCTGATTGTAACTACAAACTTGATTCATGCAAATTAAAATTTTTGCTTATTTTCTATTGAATTACTTATTGAATTTCAAAATCGTCTTTAAATTTTGTTGATTTTTCTGATTTTAAAAATTAACTTGGAAAAAATTTATTTTTTGGCTTTACTTTTTTTAGTATTGTAAAAAGTTTTTTTAGATTTATTCCAGTTGGTCGTTTATGTTCTTTTTTTTGTTTATCAAATTTTCTACAATATTAAATTTAATTGAATAAAGAGATCTGGGTCTTAAGAATAATCTTTAGAGTTTTTTTCTTATTTATTTATTTAATCTTAATATAATTGAAAGTTATAAAATAATAGAAGTTTAACAAGAAAAGAATGAAAAGATTTCTATTAAAAGTGAAGAAGAAAAGTAGTTTATCTTAGCCCATAGTATGATAGCAAAGTTCCACAGCAGCTCAAAATTTTTTACCTTCTTCATCAAAATCTTATTCTGTTAATCTAATAAATCTGATGCTTATAAAAATTATTCCTAATTGTTTTTTTCTATGAAGTTCATAAATTTAGTTTTAGTTTTTCATCTTTTTTTTATTCCGTTAAAATTATTGATTATTTTCAAATTTTTTAAAATTTTATAATATTTTTTCTTCTATCTTATCTTCTTAATTTTAATTTCCTGTATCTATTTAAATAGTTGCCTTTTCAGAATTATTAATAATTTCCAATCTACTTTACATTTCTTTTGCTATTCGGTTATGTCGTCTTTAAAACATTTTATTTTTTCTTTTTAAAAATTCTGTAAATAATTGATGACCCATATGAGGTCTTGCTTAGATTCAAGTGCTTAAAAATTTACCTTAAAATTCATATGTTCTTTCTTTGCTAACATGCAATTAGCATCAAACTTAAAGTTCTAAAGTTTTACATTAATCAAACTTATCTTTTAATTAATAAATGTTTTATATAATTTTTTAATTCTCTCTCTATATATTTATGATCAAACAAATCTTTAAAATATTAAAGCATGTAACTCACAGTTCTCTTTTTAATTTGTTTTTTAGAAATTTTTATTATTCTATTATTGTATTTTTAACTTAGTAAAAAATAGTGACTCCGCTTTTAGTCAAATCTAAATTTGAAATCTCTTTATAAGCTTTATTTTAAAAAATTTCTTTCATTTTTCGTTAAAGTCTAAAATTATTGCTATTTCCACAGCTTGCTTTCTCAAAGTTACTCATGAATAATTTTTGATGTTGTTAGATATCCAAAAACTCTGTCGGCTATCCCAATAAACTTTTCGTTAGTCCATACATTATTGAGTAAAATGCATCTTGAAACGGCTTTATTTATTTAAGAAGGATCTATCTAACATATGAAACTCTTTTCATTCCAAACATCAGTATTTAGTAAGTTAAAATAAAAATCTCAATTTTTTGCGATTTCTTATATTTTATTTCGTTTTTTTATTCAATTCACTCTTTATTTCCTTTAACTTTTAACCTTTTTAAATTCATTTAAATTTAACGTAAATTAAAGTTAGGTTTTTCTAAAAAGCCATTTTACATCTACTTTTCAACAAACTCATTTTACAATTTTACTTCCGATGCGATATTCATGAAGGTTTTATATCACTTTAAGACCTACTTTTAACTTTTTATTAAATTTTATCAATTTTCTTTATTAAAAGAGACAATTTTTTGTTTAAAGTGCTTTAACTTGAAAATTATATAACTTAATATCCATTAATGCATTAATATTTACCAATATCTTAAATTCGCTAAAGCAATTTTTGCTATAATTGTAGTATTTCTTTATATCAAATAGAGAATTTTTTATAATGTATAAAGCCTACTATTTATCTCTTTTTATTTACTATTAAGATTATCATATACTAAAGTGGTTATAATTAATAGTCGAAATTTGATTCTACTATGATTTCTATGATTCTTGGAATTTCTTTACTTATTTAAGCTCTTTTCTATCAGCATAAAAATTTCTTAGTTATAATTAAAATAAATTTTAAGTAAATGCTAAATATTATAAATAATTGTAACTAGCTATTTTAACATAATAATTGATTTGCATGCTTTTATAAAAAATAATTAAAATTAAGCTATGAATAATTCTTAAAATTGGATCGAATAAATATATTTAAATAAAAGTCTATTAAAACATTAATCCAATCAAATTATTTTAATCTACTTTACTTATTAAAAATTTAGCTTTATCAGAGTAAAATATTTGCTTACTCATAATAATAAATTTGTAAAGGTGATAACAAACTTAAAACCTTAAATTCAAGTTATCACAAAAAGGAATAAATTTAGAAAATCAAATTTATTGATATAATAAGTTTAGTTATAAATAGGCAAAATAGTAACTTTAAAAATAGAGAAATGTAAATCTTAAAATAATCACTATTATTTATTTCCAATAGTATTATAAAAATACTTTTTATGGAAACAAATGGATATTTTGAAGCTGTAAAAAATAATGTGATTATTTATCAAATATTTTTAAATGAATATAGATCAGTCTTTTATTATAAATAAAATCTATTTTTACGAAAAAATTTTGAAATATTAAGTTTTTATACTTTTTCCTAATTAGTATAGATAAGGTGTAATTTCTTTAAATTTTTTTAGTTTATACTTTATTAAATCGTAACGAAATATGAATTATTAGATAAATTTAGCTTATTAAGCTAAATTTAAATATTTTCTCAAATTAGATATAATTTAAATAATCACATTTAATAAATATACAAAATCAGATTTTAGTGTATATTTGTAAAAGATATTAAATGAAATTCAAATTTAAGTAAAATTGTTTTGGTAAAAATATATCTTAATTTAGATCAAAATATAACTAATGGAAGAATTAAAAGTTAATTATATAATTAGCATAAATAAGCAACTAATTTAAGAAGCAAAGAATCAGATACTTCTATCTTTCTAAATTTGATGCTTGTCTTAGAAAAAAAGCAGAAAAAACTACTAGTGTAATATTAAAGATTGATTTCTCTTTTATTGATTTTTAATAATTTTAATTTTGCAATAAAAAAGATTTAATAATTGCATGCAAAATCTTAAATGACATAATATTTTTTCCATTTTCTTATAAGCATTTCTAATAAATGTTAATATTATGAAAGAAATTTAGTAATTTATATTATATAACATTTTTAAACTTTTCATTCTCTTTTTTAAAGTTGTTAAAACTTTAAACATAGCAAAATTGAAAAAAGATAAGTTTACTTATAAGATCTAAATTGATTCATTTTTAGAAAGAATCGAAATAAAAGAACTATCTTCATTAAAATAAACTTGCTAAAGCGTAAAAACCTTATAAGCCAAAACCAGAAGGATAATTACAAAGTGTATTAAAATACTGTAAACATTTTTAAGATTAAAAAGTAATTAGTTATAAGATTGAATGGCTATGATTAAAGCAAAAAATCAAAGAAAAACAAAGATTTATGTAATTATAATAAACTTGAGGAATTTAAATTTCTAGAAGGATTTAATCACCTAAATATTTTCTTCGAAATTATTTTAACTAAAATAATGAAACTAAATTGGATGTAGATAAATAAAATCTTAATTAATAAATTAGTAATTTTTATAAATTAGTTATAAATAAAATTAGATAAATTATATCATTTATAAAAATTAAGGAAATAAAAGCTTAAAATCAATTAACAAGGCCTATAATTATATTGGTAATTATTATAAATAAATAAATAAAATGAAAGTATTTAATGTGAAAGAAAATTTGAATAAGAATCATTAAATTTTTTATATGGTTAATTATAATAATAATATTAATTTTGAGTTTTCCATTTTAGGGATTTCCAACCCGTCAGGAGGACAGCAGTTCATGCTCCCTGGTGTTAAATACAAATGTTTGGGACGTCCAATTTTAACGAGATTGTGAACTCGGGTTCTCCAGGTTTTCCTTCCTTTTACTTGATATGGTTCCATCTTGATCTTGTATATTGAACCATCCGGGTTGCAATACATTCTTTTCATTCTTGCTTCTTCTTTTTTCTTCTTTTGTTGTTCTTTTATCCAATAGTTTCTTTATTTCCATTAGAATTTCTAAAAATTCCGATAAAGATGTCATACGCTTCCACAGCAGAAACATTTCTTTTTTATTTAAATTATTTTCCTTTTTGCTCTTTCTAGGCTTCGATTTCCATTTGTATAGCTCCAGTTTCGCTTTACTCTTTCTTAAAAGTTTACAATTTCTCTTCTACTTTTCCAAGTCTGTTATCCAGTTCAGTATGTTTCTAAAGCTAACTTTAGGATTCGTTAGTCTGACTTTGTGAGCCATTCCAAAAGGCGTTAAGATCTCTTTCCTAGGACATAAGTCTTGATTCAATTCCTTCTGCTAGGTCTAGCTTTGCCATCAGCATATCATTGTAGTTTTTCAATCTCTTAACATCTTCCTAGAGATTCAGTACCACTTTGATAAGTTACTCCATGCTCATCTGGCCAGAAGGGTTGAACTCTGATACCTCCTGGTGGAGAACAGACTTCATCTGTTTCCTCGGTTTCTCGCTTGAGGTTGGGTTTCCGTGTGTATATTCTTCAAGGTTGGCTTTCATTCGTTTTGCTAGATTCCAGGTTGTTAGTTCAGTGTTGGTTAAGGTTGTGATAGAGAAGATTACTAAGATTATTAAGACTTGGTTTCTTGCTTCCTACCTTCCTTTTTGGCTTAGGAAGAGGTGGTATAGAAACCGGACTTGAAATCTTCAACCATTTTTTTTATTATATGGTTAATTAATATTTTATAAGTAAATACATTAAAAGTTTGATATTTTAAATTTGTATATATTAAAAGTAAAAATTGAAAATATCTTGCTAAAAAATATTTAGAATATTATATTATACCTGAAGTGATAACTTTGATAAAATAATTTTTACACGAAAAAGTTAAAGGAAAACAAATATAGTGAAGTCTTAAAATAATGCCGCTAAAAAGCGTTGAAAAAATTAAAACTGCTAAACGCTTAGTTTAAAACGCAAAGCATTTTTAATTTTATATTATATTTAATAAAGAAAATAAATTAAATAATTTTTTTAAAAACAATCTAAAAAAGGTAAGTTTTAAATTTTCGACAAAAGTAAAAAAAAATAAAAAATCAATTAAAAAAATTACATAGAAAAAAGAAATTTTAAGTAATAGCCAAGCATAAAAATATTATGCTTTAATTTAAAAAAATTAAAAGAAATAAAAAATATTATTAAATAACAATAGCCAAAAATATAAAATATTAAACAATCAAATTTTAAAATAAAAATGGCAAAAAGATATTAAAAATCTAGATAGAAAAAACTTGTAAAATTAAAAGCAAGCAATAAAAAGAAGAAAATTAAGTTAGAAAAATAATATAGAAATGAATCATTTATGATTCAAGAAATTTAAAATAGAATTATTGAAGATAAGATTATAATGATAAGCTTATGAGAGAAGTAAGAACTAGACAAAGAAAAAGCATAATTAAGAAAAATTGAATGAAAATATATACAGAAAGAATTTTCAAATACTTTAAGACGTGACTTTAATAATAAGCTTAAGAATGAATTCTGAAGTAAGAAAATGATAAATCTTAACTATTTATCAACTAGATTAATTCAATGACAGACATAAATTAAGAATACTTTAAGATATAAATTTATTAAAAAGCTTAAGAGTGAAGTCTGAAGTAAGAAAGAGATTAGACTTAACTAAGTAAAGCTGAATGAATAAATCAACAGATAGAAATAAGAATAAGCGAATATATTACTTAAAAAAGCTTAAGAAAGAAATTTGAATCAAGACAGAGAAAAAGCATAATTAAGTAAAAATTGAATTTTTTCATTGAAGGAAAGAAGGTTTGAATATTGGAAGATTGACTTTTCAGAAGCACTTTAGAGAGAAGTTTTAACAAGATATGGAAAAGTATAGATAAGGCAAACTGGATTCATTTGATTACAGAAAGAAACTAAAAGATTTGAAGGATAGACCTTAGTTTAAAGATATTTAAAAAGTAAGAATGAGATCAGAAATATGAATATCTAAGTAACAACTGAATTTTTTCATCGAAATTCAGAAGATTTTAATAATTAAAGATGTGATTTTAAATCGTAGCTTAAGAGAGAAGTTTAAAGATGATAAGAAAAAAAACATAGGCATTAAAACTGCTTGTCTTAATTAGTTCTAGTATTAAAATATAAAGAATAAGAAATTCTTGTATATTATCACTTCAACACAACTTGTAATTTTATATACTTGAGTTTTTAGAAATGAAACTTATTGTCGAATTATTATAATTAATGATTATATCTACGTCAATTTATGAGAATCCTAATCTTTTATCAATCAATTAAATTTCTAATTTTCTTCTTTGCAAATTTTTCAATAAAATTTCGTTAAACTCTCAAAAAAGAATGAGTAATAATCTTTAATTAAGAGTCTTAGATTAGAATATAAAAATAATTAATTTTATGTTTAATAGCTTTAGGATTTTAACCACGCATATAATTTTACAAAGCAACAATTAACTTTAAAAATAATAGCTTTATGTAATAAAAAAATATTATGATAATTTAAAAATAGCACCTAAGAAATAGATTTCTTCCATAAAGTCCAGTATAGCTTAGCTAGATATTATAAATGAACTATAGTTTTTGTAGTTAGAGAACAAAAAACTTACAAAAACAGTAAGTGATCTAAGCCGATAAACTGAGAATTTGATGACATCCATTAATCTACTAATAAATGAAAATAAAATTATAAGACAAGAAATAAACTGGATTACTCTATCTTAATAAATATTGCTGTAAATTAATGCAATTTAAAATAGCCTAAAAAAGATGCAAATTTAAAAATATTTTGGATTGGAGTAAACCTAACTAAATGAAGAAAATAATCCAAGATAATTGATCAATATCTTTTCACCGAAATTTTAAAATTTTAGTAGAAAAATAATGAGGTGCTGATACTGCAAATGTAAAGGGCATATGGTAAGATAATGCTTTGAATTTCTCTAAAAAAAGCGTAAATAGGAAAAATTATTTACATAATATGTTTGAGATATGTTGATCTTCGAACGGAAAACTCTAAAATGTTGTAATAAACTTTATACTATATAATTAAATTAATAATTTTAACTAAAAGAATTTTGGGAACTGTAACTCCTTTTCAGTTATACTACCCGATGCTCTTTTTTAGGAATACTGGGAATATCCTAATGTGTTCCAGACACAGCTGCAAGGAAAATCCATCGCTATGAGCAGCCAAGCTTCAAGCCCATACCAAGACCGGATAACCTAGAAGACAGCGTTTCCTTGAGAAAATGACTCTGACCAAAAACTTTCTCAGCGACAAGACAGGAACTTTTTCCTAGCCAGAAAGTTTAGTCAAGAAGGCCAGTCTCAGCTCCCACCATCTTTTCAATTATATTATATAATTAAATAATTCTTTATAACTTTCTTTCTTATTTTGAAGATTTTGGTGTGGTAGTTATGCTAAATTTTTAAAATCTGAAAGAAAGTTTGTTAAATTTTTTTATAGTCATTAATGAAATAACTGTTTTAACTGAAGTAAAAATAAGCAAAGCATGTAAAAAAAATTCGAATGGCGAACAGGAAAATAATAAAACTAAAATGTTTATAATTGAAAGGATCAAAAATTATAATTTTTTTATAATTTAAATGTTTTTTGTTTTTAGTCATTAAAAAATCTGAAATCCAGCATTCTAGCTTAATATTTATAGAATAAAGTGTCTATTAAAGTTAATAATAGATAATAAATTTATATCAAATTTTAATTTTGCTTAAGAACCCAATTTCGGAATCAAGAAAGCCTTAAATACAACACATAATTACCTCATTAGATTCTATGCTTGAGAATTGATCTTTTCTACGCTTAATTTGTAGATAATGCCAAGTCATCATTGAATCTGCAATCCATTGTAAATATTTAGAAATATTAGACTCCAAACCTCCTTATCTAAATCTCATATTTCCAAAATAGTTAAGAAAGCACACCACCTCATACACCAATTAAAGGGTACAATAACCAAAATAATTACTTGAATTTAACTGCTTGTTCCATTCCCCTTTTTCCAATATTTAATTATAGCATTTTTGATATTATACTAAATTATTCTATTAAAGTTAGTTTTTTGAGATTAAATAATTATTAAAAAAATACAAATCTAACGTGTAAACCTAGTTATCTTAAATAAGTCCTTATATTTATATGTAAACCAGGGAAAGTCTTAGAATTTATTTTTGCAAATAAATAAATTATTTTGTATATAAGTGATTAAGAAATTACCTCCTTAATAAATAAAATTTTATACAATATTCTATTTATTTTATTAATACTGCATATAAATTTTTTACTTACTTTGGTTTTTCTTACGATTTGGATATTTATGGTGATTTAAACAAAATTAAAAAATTCAAGTTGCTAAATTTCTGTTAAAATGTTAACAAAATTTTTTTTAATTAGACATATATTATTATGCTAATATAATTAGTATATCTAATATTTTTAAATCATAAAATAATAATAATTTCATAAAGATTATGTAAAAGAGTATTGAAATTTCAAAATTTTAATTTAAGATTAAATATGAAATTTTTATAATGATCTAACATGCTTCACTCACTTTTTTATTAAAATTAACTTAAGATGACGATAATAATTTCAACTTAATTTTTTATAACATCTACTAGATTTTTTAATTTCTTAACATTTAATATAAATTAATAAATTTAATTATTTAATTTTTTTTTTTTATTTTTTTATTTTTTTATTTTTTTTAAGCTTATAATTTAATTTTTTAAGAATATTTTAAATTAAATTAATTTAAATTGAGTTAGATTCTCCTTTCTGCTTTAATGGACCTACAGAATGGTTAAATTTCTTGTTTCTCTCTACGATAATACCAAAATAATACTTACCTTTCCTCAAAAAAGGCAAGAAAGGATGATATTAGAATGGAATATTTCGCCCTTGAAGCTGAAAGTTTCCAAACAGTGTCGGTGTTCGGTATTAACTACGCATCTCCACTTACTTGATTGCAAACAACGGGGTCCACATTCAATTTCCATCTGTTCTCCATTTTTTTATATAACTTTAGATAATTAATTAATAATTATTTTATACTTATTTTCTATTTATTTTTTTATCTTAATTTTGATGCATTTATCAATTTATACCACTTAAGCAATTTTGAAAACTATTAAGTTAAATTAGTATACTAATAGTATTTTTTTCTAATTTAATAAAAATTTATTTAAAAAACTCATATAATTTAAACATTTTTTTTAATTTTAACTTTTGCAAAAGCCTTGAATAAAATTAAATTTTTAGTAAGAATAATAGAAAAATGTGAGCTTAGCCACCAGAATAAAACTAACAGAAGTAAATAAAAAGACTGCGGTTAATAATGATCCAACAAAAGCTGCATAAGTAATAGTTTAAACTAAAATATCAGAATTATGAATTTACTCACTTTTATAAGGAATATATGAATATCAGTCGCGGTCAGGAGAATTAGTATGTAATCTGGAGCAGTGTATAATGTATTGCGAATAATCTCGCACTAGATACCGCCACAGATAAAGGTGAAAAACTCGAAAGAAAAAGCCCAACTTACCTGAGATTCCTTGCTAGCCTTATGTACATTTGACTGACGGGCTAATTAATGACTTAATTACTAAATCTTATTTTGATCTTATTGAGAAGACTCGAACATTTGATTCAAAATTAAAGAATAATCTTTAATAAACAGATTCTAATTTGGAGAAGCTGACGTGACTTATTGGTAGTAAAAGTGGCAACAAGAAGTATGAGAACGCTTTCTTTTAATAATAATATTGAAAGAACTGAGCGCCATCGAGGTGTTACACGTTCTATAATCATATTTATATATCTGATATTTTAAAACCATAAAGGCTACCGTAACAATTTTCTACACAATGTTCTTACAATTGACATCGAAAGCAGATCCGATTTATCACATTCACTGTCAGAGAAATTTCTTAAATCATAGTTAGGAGTTAATTGGAATTAAAAAAGTTTTCAAAATTATAATCGTGTAGTACTTTAGCTTTATTCTAATAGATTAATTTGAATCTTGTTCTAAATTTTGTTTATTTTCATAGTTTTCAAGTACCATTACCGTAAATTTTCGTGTTTCAGTATTTTTATTTTTAAACCCAAGATTTTTGATTATTTCACTTTAGACTTTTTTCTTTTCTTTAATTCGTGGGTGTGTTTTTCAAGTATTTGGATGACTATTTATGACTCATTTCTTGGTTCTATTCTCTACTAATATACTTTTGATAATTTTTTCTTAATTGTTTAGAAGCTAATTATATCATTATTAATTTCCTCTTCTTCATTAAAAGAAATTATAGTGAAATTTTATCACGTTTATTCAGAAGTTATTAAACTATTACATTTAAGAAGGAGTAAATATAAAAAATCTCAAAATAATTTCTTAACATATTGGATTATTTTAATTTTTTTTAAAGACGTTAATTTCTCATTAAACAGACTTCTGATTATTCAGAAAACATTTTTTTTAGGAACAGTCTAGATATAGCAAAAGAGAATAAAAAAATGTTCTATCATTTCTTCACATAAATTATTTTATAAAAAGATAATGAAGTTTTAAGTTTTAACTTGATGAATATAAAATAACTTTTTCCATTAATTAAATATATTTTATTTTTGATTATAAAATAAGAGACTTATTATTCAATAGTATCTCTAACTTTTTATTTAAGATTCTAATTTTTAATGTTTTTTCATTCAATATTTCGATTTTTTTTAATTTTTAGATACAAATTTTATATTTTTAAACTTTTCTCTCAAAGATTATACAATAAAAGTGCATTTTATTATTTAAAAAGGTTTAAAGGATGTTTTGAATTTCTTTCAAATTTCTTGATTTTATATTTTTTTATAATTAGAATCAAGCTTAAAAGTAGGATTATAAAGAAATTTTATGAAGACCGTGCTTTAGATTAAATTTATATCAAATTACTTTTTCTTCTTTCTTAATATCTTAAATTAATCTTTTCCTGCGTATATTTTTCTTTAAGTTGAATATATCTTTTATTAAACTAAAATTAATTTTTTCTATTATTAAATATTTTCTTTTTTTATTCGTTTTAAAAATAAAAAAATGGAAAAAATTTAAACCTGTTTTAGTTATTTTTTATTCTTAAATTTTCTCTATTTTTTCTTTTATTTAGTTAATATTTTAAACTGATTCATTTCTTTTATCTGATACTTATTTTTTTTATTTCAATTAACTATATTTAGCCTTAAAATTTAAATTAAATTCTAAATCTATTTAATTTATTTGAATGTTTAAAATTTTAATTCTTCTTTTTGTTCTTAAAAATCTTAATATTATTTTATTAATTATTAACTTTGGTCACAATCTTATTATTTGTTCAAAAAAAATACTTTAACCTAATAATTACTAACTATTAATTTTTAAAAGGTTTATAAAATTCTAGTTAAAAACTTAATCTTAAAATGATTTATTATTTTTTATTTATTAATAGCTTAATTATTCTAATTTTTATCAACTGATATCCATTTTATAAGTTTATTAATCTTTTCCTGCAATAATTTATAAAATTTCTATTTCGTCTAAATTTGTGGCAAATTTTTTGATAAGGTAAATAAATTTTTATTAATTGTTAAAATTTGCCATTATTTTATTAGATTAAATAATCTTAAAAAACTTTTTGTAATTACGAATCGCTTCAAGCAATTAATAATTACTCAATTTGATTTAAATATCCTAATTCTAAAAAAATTTCAATGATATCATGTTATTTTCTTTACCAAAGTTTAAAAAGAAGATTTATTAGCAATTTTTATTTGAACACTTTTTATATTTATTATCATAATTTAAAATCATTTTTGCTTTACATAATTTACAATTTTTATTTTTAAACTCTTAAGCAATTTAATTTTCAAAATTTCGATCTTTTATTTGGGTTTCTTCGCAACCCAAACATTTATAAAGATTAAATCATTCTAAAGCACTAGTAAAATATTAAAATCCAGAAGTATATATAAATTAATGCCTTCGAAATTTTTGTTCTAAACTTGAAAATATTATTAGTAGTTTATTTTTAAATTATTTAAAACATCTTTGCTTAACTTATTTATTTATTCTTTTATTTAAATATTTTTCTAATCAATAACTATTGACTCATTTTTATTTTATTGCTTGAGTTATATTTTTACCTTTTAGATCTATTAATTTTATTATAAGTATTATTATGTTTAATTGTTAATACCTTAATCTAACTATATTTATTCTAAAAATAATTTTAGATTCTTGCTTAAATTTGATTTCAAATTTATATATTTTTTTAAATTTTTAATCTCTTAGAACTCATTCTTTTTAATAAAAAATACTTCTATTAAAATTTTATTTTTCTTATTTTTTAAATAATAATTTGATCTTTAAATGTTTTTACAATTTTATATTTAACAATTTTTGATCTTTTAATCTTTTTTATAATCAAATTCACCACTTTTTCTTTTACTTTTTGTTCTTTAAATATTTAAATTTCAGAAAAAGTTAGAAACTATTCTGTTTTTTACATCCAATTTTTATAAATTTACTTTCAGTAAAATTAAGCAAAAAACTGCTTCCATCTAACTTCTCATTCAACTAAATGCTTGATGAATCAAGCTAGTTTAAAATAGCTTCACCATAAGAAAAATTAAAAATGCTTTTTTATTTAAGTAGTTTACTGCTGTATTCTTAATACAGCCTTTTAATTTATTATGTTTTTTTGGGTGGAGAACCTCCTCTTAGACTTTTTTAAACATTATAAATAAATTTTTCTTTAAACATAAATCATCATGAGACTTTGAAATTTATGGTTTTTTCAAATAAATCATTTTTTTTGCTTTTTCATAAGATGAGCGAGATAAAAAATCAGATTCCCTAGCTTTTAATAAAAATCAGGTATCGAAGTAAAAATAAAAAAAATGAAATCAATCAGAGAAATCATGAAAGCCTTGTAAAAAACTATTAGAAAGAAAAAATTTACATTCAAATCTTTTTAATTTTCTTTACTAAGTTGAAAAACTACAGTAGAAAGTTTCTAATCTAAAAAAACAATTCAATCAAAAGTCAAAGTTCTTATTAATATTAGTATCTGTCCAAAAGAAGCTAGCAAAGTCAGTCAGATCCAAAAATTCTCGTTCATCAACGAGGCCCATTAAGAGTATAAAAATCATTAAATTTAAAAAATTCTTAAGAAACTCTTTTTGTGTTAAAAATTCTTAGACCAATAGAAAGGATCAATGAAAAACTAAGTTGATTCTATGAAGACGACATAAATCTGAAGCGAGATCTCCTGAAGTTCTCATCCATCTTTGAAAAAACCGTTAACAAGTCTAAAAAATATTTCTAAAAACTTAATGAAACTATTATATAAAAGATTTAGACATCATTTAAATTTTAAAAGAAATTTGTACTTTTCAAATTTTTTTTGAGAAAAAAATTGTTTGAGATTCATAAATTAAAATCTAAAAAATAAATAAAATAAAATTATAACAGAATTTATTAGAAAAAAAAGAAGAAAATAGAATCGAAAGAAAAATAGTTGCTTTGTTGCGCTAAAAAAAAATAATTAACTTTGAGAAAATTAAACTCGAAAAATAAAAAAAAGATATCGATACTAAAAATAATTTAATAAAAGATTGAAAGAGTAAAAATTTTAAAAGAGAAAAATAAAAAAATTTAAATCAAAATAATTCATGGATTTTAATATTAGAAAAAAACTAAAAACTATAATCATGATCTAAAAAAATAAAGTAAAAAAATCCAAGGGAAAACAAATTATTTGCAACAATATTTACAAAAAAATTATACTACATGATTACACTTTAAGTGATTAATATTTATTTTTAATTAAACTTATATTTAATAATTATTTTAAGTTTTTCCTCATTTTGTCTAAAAGTACTCGAAGTCAAATAGAACTATAACATTTCTTTATTACTCTAGACAAAATGATTTCCTAACTTTTATCTAAAATAGTACATCATATCATAAGGGCCGATTTCAAAATAGTAAACAGATCCGCCTAAAGGAATTCAAAGATCTACACAACGATTAACTTTGAAAATTTTATTATCATGTCTGTTATACATTCTCTCATTTAAATAAATAGGAAATTGACTAGCATTTATAAGCCATGTATCTGCAAATCTCTGTTTTCTTTGAATCGAGCTTAAAATATCTGAAAACTCTTAAAACTAACCAACTTGAGGCTTTTGTGGAAATGAAATTGTTAAATTAGTTAAAATTTTTCATAATCTATAAAATTTCTAAAATCTATCACTAATTATGCATCTATCTTTTTTCTAATCAAATAAGCATGGATCAGGCTCATAGTAGTTTTGAATATTTTTCCTAATTTATTATAACTTTTCTTTAGTTTCGCTATATTCTGTCTCTTCTTATTTTATATTCTCATATCACTCTTTTTACTTTTGAAATGCTTATAGTCACTACGGAATTTCTGACTTATTTTAATATAACTCTTGCTTCCATAGGGTTTTTATTTTAACTTCAAGAGAACTTTAGAAAGTTTATATAAATTAGTTATCTCAGTGGTTTTCAAAAAATACTAAAGTATAATCAAATTCATTATCAAAATTATTTTGATTAACTATTAAATTTCAAGTTGATTCTCACTTGTCAATATATTTAAAGTCAAGTACTTTATCTCAATATATATAAGACATAACAAGTATGAATTCCAAAATAAATTAAAATGATATAAAGTCATAGATAAAGTTATGTTCTTTATTGCTTGTATCTTATTTCTTTCTATTTCTTGGCTAAGGGATAATGTAACCTACTCCAAATTTTCTTATTTTTAATTTAATTAATCTATCTAAAATTTAACCTGCTGTAGGTCTTTCATCTGGATTTTCCTTTATACAATCTTATAAAAAGATATAATCTTATGATATTATATCTTAAAATAAGAAATAGGCTATTTTTCCAAAGCTATATATATCATTTTTTTCAGATATTTAAGGAAGATTCAAATCTAATTCAGGAGCATGATAATTTTCAGTTATAACTGTAAAAGAGCTACTCTAGCCTTATTTTACTGAATAATCAAAATCGCATATTTTAGCATTAAAATTACTATCTAATAAAATATTTCCAGGCTTTAAATCTCTATGAATTATTTACTTTGAATGCAAATATTATATTTCTTTTGCTATGTCTATTAGAATATTCACAATTAATTTTTCTTTTTCTTAGGCATTTTTTATTTAATTAATTTAATTTATGCAATTTTCCAATGAGTCATTACTCTAAAAAGGAGAAACTAAATATAATTTATTTTAGTGAAAGCAGTATCCATAAAGACTAAGAATATTAGGATGGTTAAGTATTGCATGATTTTTAATTCCTTCTAAGGATTTTATAATTTCTTCCTTTCTTTCTAACACTTTTATGGCTAAAGGTTATCCGTAAACTTTACCCTCAAAAATTATTCCATTTTCTCCTTTATATATATTTTTATTTTCCTCTATTTAAATCTATTCAAAAGAAAATTCTTTAATAATACCAAGTTGAGCTAGGTCTCTTAGGCCGCTGAGATAAATTTCTTAATTCTGTGCCATTATAATAATTTTAGATTTAGACAAATATAAATAAATAGGATTAGATTTGGTTAATTTATAATATAATATTAATTAAGGTAGCTAAGTCTTAAATAAAGGATAGTATTTAATTATTAATGATATTTACAATATAACTTTTAAAACTAATTTTGATTATTGGCTATATAATTAAAACTAAACTAAAGTATGGTTGTATTAACTTAATTTAGGAATTGATTTGAATAGAACTTTATCTTCTAACTAAGACTTTATTTGTTTAATTAGTCTAAATAAATGTTAACTAGTTAATTAATTGGATACTTGTTTGGTTCTTATCTATTTTCTAATTTGATAGGGAATGTTTTCTTAACTGAATTTAGAAAGCTTTAAGATGTTTATTTAGTGCTTTTGATTTATTTAGAATAAATTAAAATATTAAACTAGCTTAAATTTATTATTTTACAATCTCTTAATTGAATTTAAGAGTTATAAGCAGTTAGATATTTAATAAACTTAGACTCTCTTTATTATATGCTCTTTCTGTCTATAGAACTGTAAATTCTTTTTAATTTTAAATCTTTTATTACTTTATTGCTGAAAGACATTAAATTATTCTAGTTCCAAATAATACAATCATATCTTTACTAAGCATGGGTTAACAATATTCATATAGAGCCTTATCAAAAAATTCCAATATAGAAATACTGGAATGAGATTCAAATCATTAATGAAGCAACAGGAATTTACCTGAGGTAGTATTTGGAATACACAAAGAAATAACCCTTTAAGCAGAAAATTTATATCATTATATAAACAAATTGCTTTATTTTGATACTTAGATCTCTTCCTTAAGTAGTTTTTGGCTTCCTATCACATTAAGTAGCAAATTAATTAAAGAAAATTTTACAATCAAATAAGTAAAGCAAAATGATTCCAGGCATTAAAAGGTTTGTTTTGGCTAAAATACTAAGCTAGAGCAACAAAGCCAGAGATAATAAGACATAATCAGACCTTAAGCAAATTTTTAATGAGAAATAAGTTTAGAAGTTCTAATTAAGCCTATGAAACTTAAAATTAAATCAGCAAAAACAAAATCCCTGCAAGACAATTAAATTAGCTTAAAAATGTTTGAGCGGATTTAAAAGGAGAAATAAGGATTTAAGTCCTACTAGCAGTAATTTTAAGTTAATTTCATTGCAAAACTAAGAAAGGTAAATTTTATCTAGCAGAGCTAAAAGCAGTTTCAGCATAGAGGTAGGCACTTTTTCAAAGTTAACCAATTTTTTTCACATTTTTATTTACATTTCTACCTGCTAAATCCACTGATAATTAGAGTAAGAAGAAACAACTCTTTAGATCTATTTACAAAAAAACCGAGATCTGTTTTAAGAATCTCCTCAGACTTACTTGAGTTACTTGAAAGCCTGCCAGATAATTACTGAAGTAATTAAAAAAAACATATGTAAATGCAGAATTAAGTTCTTTAAGGGAAGAGAGACATCCACACTAAAACTAGGAATTTTTTACATAGTCTCTAATATACCTTCTAACAATTATCAGAAATTAGAATATTAAGAGATAAGAAAAGCGCTGAATAAAATGAAAAAGAGAATTCTACAGAATAATAGTTTCATTAATTTTTATAGAATGAGAGTGCTCTTAAGAAAGAGATTATAAAACTACTTTCAGTTAAAGAATTTTTCTGCTGTAAGATGAAAAATTTAGCTAAAATGTTTCTAGCTATTTTTTGAAAAATTAAGCTAGCACAATAAAAAGCTATACATTTTGAAGAATGCAGCATAAACAATATTTGAGAAGCTAGACAGCAAATCTGCCTTTTCTGTTATCAAGAAATAAGAAAAATTGGATATCCAGTTAAATTTTTAAAATTAGTCAAAAAAGTAGAGCAGTATAAGCTTAATAAAGGTAATTAAGCTATTCAACATAACTTGTTTTATCTATCTCCCTTCACTACTCTTTAACGAAATTTTCTTATTTTGCTTCATAAGCTCTCATCATTTTGTTATCTTTAACAACAAATCTCTGCTTAGTTAATCTTATTTTTGTGATTTGATTTCTTTGGTTCATTAAATAAGCAAGAGTGTGTATTTTTTAAGTTTCTGGTATTAATAATAAACTGATGCATAGAGGTTTTTAGAATTTCTTAAAATATAATGTTTTGTTTTTGTATCTTAAAGATTGTAGTTTGTGTAGGTATAATATTGGATAGATGTTTACTTAGTAAGATTGTATGATTTAATATTTATAACTCTTTTTGTAAGGAATAAGATAATAAGGGTATTCATATACAATAGAGACTAGTTAATTAATAAAGTTTAAACTCTTAATATCAATTTGATTAAAGGCATTACTTGAATTAATAGCTTTAATAATAGATAGTAACTAGTAGTATTATAGATATGTTTAAAGTAGTGATTTGAATAATAACCTTAACTGTAGTTACTACTAATAAACATTAATTATAGACAATATTACATTAGATAAAGGTACTTATTTGATTAACTTGAAATCTAATTTAATAAGTCTTTTACCTAGTTTAATATTTAAGTAGTTCTAAGGTAACAGTTTAATTGACTATCTCCTTAATTTTATCTTTAAGCATTATAAGTAATTAAAAGGTTTGATAATAACTCTATCTTAAGCTTTTGATGATTATTAATTGAATTAGTTATAAAATGAATGTAAATTAACTTTAATAATAGTAGGAATTTAGCTATATTAAGTTAACTATTATTTAAATAATAATTTATGTTTCTTATGTTAGCTTTATTTATATCTTTATATCTTATATAAATACTGAAGTTATTATAGTTATAAAGATACCAGATATTTATCATTCAACTTCTAAATCTAGATTATTAACTTTCTATAATCTGAGTTGAGAAATTTTTTTTCTTGATTTTACGTTTTCCGATGTGAAGAATTCACTCACTCGTTACTTCAGTTGCAATTAATCAACATTTCTCCAGATATATATTCTTATTTTCTTCTATTGGGGAAATTTCCTTCATAAATGTCAAGTGCTGTTGCAAATTTAGCGTATTTTTTCTTGCTCTAGGAAATGTCTTTTCTTGTTTCTCTATTTTCATTGGAATTCCTTATGAAAGCTTCTACAGGTTTTCTTCTATTAATTTAAGTCTTGAATCTAATTATACTAAATTTTTATCTTCTTGCTCTTGCATTATTCAAATATCATTCTCTAAACTTGCAATTTGCTCATAAACTCCGACTTTAGCTCTTCGGTCTACCATATGGACTTCATCATCATCTTCATAATTTATCAAGTCTTACTTATTATAAGCATCTCTTCCTTCTGGGAATTTGATTCCTCTTCGAGTTTTTTTATATTTCTAATAAGTTGATGATTCAGCTGTTTCATTTACTAAGAGTCCATTTATTCGATTTCGGTATTGTCTAAATCAAAGGTAATAGGCTCTTGATTGAATTATCGTAATTTACCTTCTTCGTTTATTTTTTATTTTTAGTTATTATTTTTATCGATTCGGTTGAAAGGTCTCTTTTTTCCGTTTTCAATGGAGGTGATGAGAGTTGTGTTAACTTTTCTGTTTTGAATTTTTATCTCAGTTCTTACTTGTCCTTTGATGGAAGAGATCCGCTTTATTTTAATTTGTAGGAGTTAGTAATTTTTATAAGTCCTTCTAATTTATTAGATATTTCTGGTTATTTTTATTAAGAAGAGTGCTAAGTTAAAGAAGACGTGGTGAGAATATGCGTTTCTGGTTTTCTATCTTATTCTGAGGAGGTTGTAAAAAAAGCCTTTTTGAAGTCAGCCATTTTATATTATATAGGAAAAAATATATAATAAAAGTAAATAAATTAAACAATAATTTAAATTAATAAACTAATTTATTAATTTTTAGATATTATTATTTCAAATGAAGGATATTAAAACTACTTCTAAAACTTTTTATTTTAATTTTATTTAAAAAATAACTAATTAAAAACTTTAAAAAATTATAAAAGTTAAATTTAATTGCTTAAAACATTTAATTAAATATGAGCAAGTTATTTAAATTATTTTAAGAAACTAATTTAGATTAAATTAACAACATTGAAATTAAAAAAATATTAGTTATTTATTTAAATTTACTTGCTTATATATATCTTTGAGTAACATTAGAGTTAATCTTCTTTATATATATATTACTAAATTAAAAAGTTTAAATTGGAGTTTAGTGAACTTGGAGGACTTTCAACCTCGTGTTCACAGGACCAGTTTGATAACCTGGCTGGAACCAGCTCCCTTCAGAACTCTTTCTTCAGTCGCCTTGGATTGTGTACCACTTCGGTTTGTAGTTTGACCTCCTGACGGATAAAATTAGTTACAGAATTCTCGTCTAATCTTATCCTAATATTAGTACTATTATTTTTCTTATTATTTTCTATTCCAGTACTATTATTTAATTAATTTCAATTTCTAACATTGTCTATATTTATGTCCCGTTTGTTTGCATACAAAGCATCTTGGTTTATTCCTAATTCATTTCTTGTCTGGACTCCTCGGTAAATTAGTAGCTCCTTCTATGTCCATTGAATCTTGAATTGTCCTAGCTTTTAATTCCTACTACTGTTGCTACTTGCTGTTCTCTTCAAGCACAGTTGTTCTCCGCTGCAGCAATCCCATTTCCCTGAAGAAAGTGTTTCACTCTCGATCGTAGACTTCCCAGAAGCTTTCTTTCCATTCCTTGAGCTCAGTAACTTGATTTTTTAGAGCTCTATTCTCTAATCGTAGCCTCTTTACTTCCTCCTTCAGGTCAGAGAATGCGACTAAAATTTATGCCTGTTCTTCCTGGAACTGTGGCATCGCAAACTCTTACACGGCTGCTGTTTCTTGCGTCTCCAGCACCTTTCTAGGTCCTTCCTCTTCAGTTGGTGTCATCGGGATATCCTTTAGGCGCTTTTGTCTCATCTTTTAGGTTGGTCTGGAAGTTCCTAGTTGATTCTATTATTCTTGAAGGTTTTGAGAAGAAGATTATTTCTAGGAAGAAAATGTATGAGTTAAAGATGAGGGTTCTTACTTTCTCTCCCCTTTTTAGGAGGTAGTATAAAAGCCTTTCTTGAACCCTTCTACCATTTTTTCTCTCAGTTAATCTACTTTATGATTTTAATTATCTACATTCATTTAATTTATTTAACTAGTTTAAATTTCACCCCTTTTAATTTAATATTTTCTTTAAATATTTGAAATTTTATATTATAATCCCTTTTATTTTCTTTCACTTAGATAACCTTCATAAATTATTTTCTGACTATAAAAATTAAAAAATTAATTTTATAAAGTATGTAATAGATGAAAAGGAGATAAATTATTTAAAATGTTTTAATTAAAAATTAAGACTTAATTAAACTTTATTGCTATAATGATGATAATCTTTATCTTCAAAGAAGATCAATTTTTATATCTTTTAATTCTAGATTGTTAACTTTAAATTTTAAGCTTACTTATATTTATTATACTTGAAAACAAAAGGTTTATGCTCATATTAAATAAAAAGTAATTTTTATTTTGCTTATATTTTAAAAGCATTTAGACTTAAAATTAATGAATGCATATTAGATGCTATTTACATTAATACTTTTTTATTAAATCTCAAAGCTTAGAATTATCACTTTCCTTTAATTTTTCTTTCTTTTAATATTTTCGAAGCAAATATAAGAATATGAATAAAAATACCTAAAATATAATATCTTGTAATCATATCTATAAACTCTCTAATTCAACATGTAGATTTTCAACTTCACTTATTAAGAATAAACCAAGTTAAATTATGAGGATATATTTATTAATAATAACTTACCATATACTCTTTTTAAACCTAATCTATTGGTTGAAGGAATGTTTTTACATGATAAATCCATATAGTTTTTTAACTATATTAATAAATCTTTTTAACTAACTAAATTTGTTATTTTTTAGCTTGTGTCAAGATCAAAAATTTGTTAGAGCTTTGTTTTCTGTAAATATTTCTATTATTTTCCTATAGCTTTATGTTTTTTTTAGTATCTTTATTCTCTATCTTATTTTTTTGCTGAAGATTAAGTTAGATGTTAATTTAATCAAATCAAAACTTTTTTAAATAACTAAATATAATCTCAAGCTTTTTTAATCTAAAGTCAATTGACCTTTTATTATTATTATTAAAATAGTCAAGTTAAAGACAATTTTCGAGGATTTTTACCTCTTCATGCTGTTCCCAGATTGCTCCGGGATTAAAAAAAGGTTTATAAGTCTCTACTTCTCTCCCACCCATTTGTTCTTGTTGTCTCTAACTATGTCTTCCGATCAGCAAAGGTTTCTTCCTATAAATATTTCCAAGCTAGTTCATGAATAGTCTCTCTAATTTTCCTTTGTGATATTTGTCTCATTTTCTTTTGCTACTCTTGCTATTCCCTTTATTTTCTCCAATATGGTTCTTAAAGTTTAGGGATTATTCACATCTTCTTCATAGGTGTTTCTCTGAATTACAATAGTAGCACCTTTTAACTACTTTGATTGGCTTAGCCTTCTTCTTATTGTTAATTACCTCTAACAGCATTGGATCATTTCTTTGCTCATTAATTGTATTTGCTATTGCAGCTTCTCTTCTTATTCTCCAAGCTTGTTGCCCAGCTCTGCCTGTTTCTATTGCTAATTTTAGGATTAGCAGTTCTAACTCTGTGATATGATCCAATATGCACTTAATTCCCTTTCTTAGGAAATAAATCTTGACTCGATTTCATCTTGCTTGTTGAGATTCTCCATTAGCTTGTCGTTGTCCTTCTTAAGTCTCTTGACCTCTTCCTAGAGGTTTATTACAACTTGGATGAGCTGTTCCATGCTCATCTAGCCAGAAGAATTAAATTCCGACACCTCCTGGTGTAAACCAGACTTTGTCTGCTTTCTAGGCTTCTCTAGTGAAGTCGGTGTTTCAGTATGCTTGCTTTTCTGAGCCTTCTTCTGTTCCTCTTGTTAAATTCCAGGTTGTTAAGGTTGTTAATATTAAGAAAAAGGTTAAAGTTGTGAAGAAGACGACTGCCAAGAAGTGGTTTCTTGCTTCCTCCCTTTCTTTTTGGTTTAGGAAGAGGTGGTATAGAAGCCTTTCTTGAAACCTTCCACCATTTATTTTAAATAGACTTTTTTAAGTAATACTAATAATAACTTTCTTAATCTCTTCAAACATTAAATATTAGCTATTTTAGACTATTTTTATAATATAATTATTTATTTGGTCTTAATATTAAAATTTATAAATGAGTAATAGCAGTCAAAGTAGATTAATATTTATGCCAATTACTAGTTATATTAACATTTTAAATTAGAAGCATATTTAATAATTATTTTCATTAACAGTTGAAAATCTATGTATTTAATGAATAATCTTAGAAAACTACGGATACAATAAACTTAGGGATTTTATAATAGGATTATAAAAATAAGTTAAAATTGAATAGAGTCTTGGTAATTTGCATTATATTAGTTTAATTGATTACTAAACTATTAATTAATTATATTTAAATATTTTTATATTACTTATATTTAACAATTAAAATCCTCTTAGCACTTAGTATTTATAAGTAATTTTATTAGCAGCTTTTACTAATTATCTCTATTTCTTTATATTTTTAATTTATAAGTCTTTTTTAATAGTTAGCCAATTAACAATAATCTCATTTTAGCTACTTCATAAGTTTATACTTTTCAATTCTAATTTAAAAATAAAATACTTTATTAATTTATTTTTTTAATTTGCAAGTTAAAATTATTTAATGTTGTCTTAACTCTCAAATACATTATAAAAATAAAATTATATTTATCAACAAAATTAATAGATTATGATATACAACTGAAATTATAAAGTATAAGCTCCTATAGCTTAAAATACTTACTGATAGCTATAATCTAATTTAGTTATAACTATCAGTAAGTATTTTATTTTAGCTAACTAATCTTTATTTTTCTATATTTACATTAAATCATTATTTTATATTTATTTTGATTGCTGTTTATATAAAATCGTATTTTGGATGACTAAATAATTTAAATAAGAAAGAGTTAGTTTATTATTTAATTAGTAATATAAAGAGTTTAATATCATTTCTCAAATCTCATCCTTATGCAATTCTTTAAAATCAAAATAAAACTGAAGCATTTCTTTGTGCTCTTGTAACCAAATTTTTGATAAATTTTCCCAAATAAAAGGACTTTTGTAGAAATCATTTTGTTCATATGATAGTATAGGCCCTCCTATTGGAGTATAAATAAGATGATAATTACTTGTTCATAAATATTTATTTCTATCTTTATTTATTAGTCATTTATGCCTATAAAAATAAAAACCTTTAATAGTAAAGCATTCAGTTTTTTCATAAGCTTTACCATCTGTCTTTAAAAACTTTAAAACGTCATTTATTATCTCTAATTATCCGAATTCTTTAAATTTAGGAAATTTTGCAGTTTAATTAGTATAAGAATGTCATAATAAATACTATTTTCTAAATTTATTTTTTCCTATTTCCACTTTCTTATCACTTTCAATTGTTACTATTTACTTTTCATAGTATTTAATACTTTTCTTTATTTCTTTTAACTTTTGCTTAACTTCCTACTTCAACTAAGCATTCTATTTCATTAGATCAAATTTTTCTTTCTCTTTCCTAAATACTTAAAGTCATTATGGCACTTCTGACTGATTTTAAAGTCTTATTTCCAAAAGAACTTAATCTTCATTTCTAGAGATATTGGCCAATCTTATAAAATGAAATTATCGTATTTATTTTCTAAGAAAGCAATATTAACTTCACTTTCATTGTGAAGAATTCTGTTTTTTTAGATATGATCTCAGATTTTGAATTCCTGGAACTATTTTCCATAATTTCATATAGCTTACATAACTATAAGCAAGAGTAAAACAAACCAAATTATTATCTAGTAAAAACAGAAACTTATAACTGGATCTTATTCTCCTTAACTGTACCTATTTAAATTTAAGTTATTTTAGATTTATCTGCTTTAATTTTCCTAATTTTGATATTTTGAATTTTTGAATTTTTCTAACTTATTTACAATTTCATTTATTGAAGGCCTCGAATCTTAATTTTGTTAAGTACCAATTTACTAAGAAGTAATAATCTGGTGGAATATCATTATTTAGAAACATTTTTTAAACTATTCTTCCAAAGCTATAAATATCATTTTTTTCAGATATTTAAGGAGGATTTAAACTTAATTCAGGAGCTTTGTAGCCGTCAGTTTCAATATTTAAAATGCTTTAGTCGCCAAATCTTATGCAGAAATCAAAATCGCATATCTTTGCATTATCATTATTATCTAATAAAATATTCTCTGGTTTAAGATCTCTATGAATTATTTTCTTTAGAATGAAGGTATTAAATGCCTTTGGCTATATCAATTATTATATTCAATATTGTTTTTCCTCTTTCTTAATCATCTTCAATTTCATTTATTTAATTAATTCTATTTTCTAACATCCCTTAACTTTAGAAAGGAGATACTAAGCATAATTTATTTTCATGAAAACTGAATCCTTTTAAAATTAGAATATTAGAGTGATTTAAGAGTCCATGATTTCTAATACCTTCTAATGATCTTTAAATTTTCTTATAAATTTTCTATAACTTTTATAGCAACTGATTAACCACAAATTTTGCTTTTATATACTTTTCCTAAAACTCCTTAACCAATTAGATTTTCTTCATTTATTTATAAATATCCAGAGGGTCACTCTTGAAGAATACCAAGGCTAACTAAACTTCTTAAGATGGTCATATCAATTTCTGTATTTTGCGTCATTATAATTTTAGTGGCTTTATTTAAATTAAAGTATAAAATTTTAAATTTCTATTTAAATTTATTTAATTATAGAAATAATTTATTTGAAATGCTTAACTAAACACAGTCTTTACCTTATTAAAATAATGAGTATCTTTATAGTTTATATACATTTAAAAAGTTAAAATTATTAACTTCCAATGTTTAGGATAGATCATCTCTCACTATGCTATTTACTCTAAGCAGCCTCTTATGACAAATTATTTCTTTTACTGATCAGTTTCTAAAAGCAAAGACCAATATGAGCGATTAATGAATACTTATAATTATAGACATTAAGCTATAGCAAGATATAATAATCTTCCAATTGCATTCTCTTCAAATCTAGGACCCTTCAAGAATTTCTTTATGATTAAAGGTATAAGCAGGCGATTCCAAATCTTACTCCAACCAAGATTGACTCAAGATCTGGTACCAGGATTAACCAAGAATCAAGAATCTTGGCTGGAGTCTGAAAAGGCAAGAATGAAAAGGCATCGAGAAACGTTATTGTTGAGAGATACCAGATACTAAGGTCTCTTATGGAGTATTCTAATCACGGTCCTATAGAAGACAAGACTCACAAAGAAATGCTAGCACTGTGGAAAACTTCAGCAAAGAAATGTTTAACTTTAAAAATCTTATTAAAGAGCTGCGCGCCATTGAGGTGCTACGCACTCTCTAATTTAATTTATTATTATTATATGATATATATGAAAAATATTTTGCGAAAAATCTCTTTTAATAAGGATTCATTTCAGATAAACTAAAATTAATAGGTTATACTTACTCAAAAATATTAAAGAAGAAAATCATAAAATTAAAGATATGTACAAGAGCAAGAAGGAAAAATTGCAAACATTATTTCTCATGCCAAAGATTGAAAATGACAATAGATACTCAGCAATGTGAGAATCGAGTAATTAAAAAAGCACAATCAACTTGCAGAGTTGACGGAAAGCCTAGATATTTAAAATATGTCAATAACGACTCTATAGATGTAGAAATTGAAGATTAATTGGGAAAAAATTCTTTTTAAAAAAGAATAAATTAATGCTGATATTGAAGGAGAATTGGCCAAACAGTAAGATAATACTGAAATTTAAACAAAAACAACAATAAGAAAATTTTAAAATTATGACATCTTTCAGAATTTATATTGCATTTCAAATTGGATATTATGCAAAGTTAAAATTTATAGAGGAAGTGAAATATTAAGACATAGCATTAGCTCAATAAAGAAGAAACGAACAAATGCTTGGTAGTGAATTTGACTGAACTAAGATTCCAATTATAAAAAAGGGTTAAATCAGCACAAGTAAATATATCTTCCAGAAAAGCGATTCAAACTAAGATTGGAAATTTAAGATTTAGCAAAACAATTAAATTTTAAAATAGTGATGAATCTATTAAAAGTGGAATGACTATAATTTATTATTATATTATTATATACCTAAAATATAATTAAAGTAATAAAAATTTTAGAATCTTATTATTTTCCAATCTAACTCTTAACAATAAAACTATAACAATTTTATAATTTAAGCTTTATTCTCTAATGCTTTATAATTATCTTTAGTAAGGTTTTGCTTGAAAGAAATTAAAAGTTTACTATAGCTTATAAAATATTTTTATTTTATATTTAATAAGAAAAATTAAATTTAAATGTTATAATCAATGGATTGGCTTAAAAAGATAGAATGTATTAAGGAGTAAATTTATATACAAGAAAGAATTTAATAACCATTAGTCAAATTAGGTGAATAGCTACTATGAAAAAAGATATATTTATTTGATGAGGTATAAGAATATGACTACTTAGTTTTTTTAAAGTCTTTGCAAATTTTTTATATTTAATTAAATAAAAATCTATGAGGAAATAGTCTCCTGAATTATAAAAAGGTAATATTGGAGCTTCGTTTAAAATTGAAACAAGCATGAGATAACTTTAAGAAAGGCTTTTTAGCAGTTATTATATAACTGAAGTAAATTTAAATAAGATTTGCTTTGCTTCTACAATTTTCACCTCTTCCAAAAAATAGATTTTTCTCCGTAATCGGGATACTCTACTTTCCATTTAAATTTACCGCAATTTTATATCTAAATCAGATGCTCATTTTTTCTTGTAAACGATTCTATATGAGGTACAAACTTTTTCTATATTATTGGAAATGTTTCTTTTCTAATTCGTTTCTTTCTTCTCAGTAAACCTTTTATCTTCTTTGAAAAAACAAACATTATAGATAGAGGTGCTTTTCACTTCTACAGAAGTAGTATTTCTTCTTTGTTGGCTTAGTTTAATTTTAAGGTATTATGACTAGGGAATTGTTCCTACTTATTGTTTAAGTGGGAATATTTGGAGCATACAATAAATAATAAATAAATATTATTCTAGAGCGAGTAGTACCTTGTTGGCATGTAGTTCTTTCAATATTAATATTAAAAAACTGTTCTTATATTTCATGCTATCATTCTAACTGTCTAATGAGTCATGTCAGCAATTCCTAATGGTGAATCTACTTATTAAAAATTATTCTTGAATTATGAACCAAATCCTCTAGTCTTCTTGAATAAAATTCAAATAAGAATTAATAATTAAATCATTAGAAAACCCGTCAGTCAAATGCTTATACTTCTAGCGAGATTCCTCGGGCAAGTTAGGCTTGTCTCATCCAAACTTGTCCACTCTTTCCGTAAGTGGCATCTAGTGCGAGAAAATTTGCAAAGCGGTATACACTGCGCCAGATTACTTACTAGTTGTCATGACCGCAACCAACATCCATATTTCATATAATATTAATTATTATATAATATTATTTAAATAGGGTGGAAAGCCCTCTCCTTCGGATGCTGCTTTAAGGCCCAGCAAGAAAACAAAAAGTGAGCACGGACGGAGGATAAATCGGAGGAAGAGAAACCAATGACAAGAGAAAGAAGATGTGACAAGCTAGAGAACTCTGAATGCCAGGAGGAAACTTTCTTCATCCTAGATCGGGGAAATGTACCCGTAATCCCATATTGCATCCTATGCTTTGGAAGAAAAAATTACAGGGATGTACTGCAGGAAGAGAAAACAAGGACAGAGAGACATAAAAAATTTTCGACATTAAATAAAATAAAATTAAAGAGCTGCGCACCAACGAGATTACTACGCGCTTTAAAAATCCAATTTAATTATAACAGATTTCAATGATAATAACTTTTAAAGTTCTTGAAATTAAAAAATCTAAAAACGATCTAAATTTTTTGAAATATTAAATTCTTAGATTTTGGTGTTTTATTGAAAACTCTTTAATTAAATATTTTAAAACCTAAATGATTTTTAATGTTAAAAATTACTATTTTCTCATTTTTAATTATTTAAACCTATTTAATTTTGTTAGAATACTTCTAAATTTTTTTTCTCAGTTCTTAATTTTCAGATTAGATATTTAAGATTTCTTTATTATTTTATTAAATATTTAGGACTTAATTTTTCAAGATTACTATCTTTGAATGATAATTTTTGTGCTTTTAGATTATATAGAATTAGCTTGAAGAGCTATGTTTAATCTTAATTTAATTTTGTTAAAGCATTAAAAAATTTTTTATTTTTTTCTGTTTAATTTAATTTTAGATTAATTTATTAAGATAATTTCTAGATTGACACAAAATGATTAAGTAAATTTTCAAATCTATTAAAACAATTTAGCTAGAAAATGAAAGATTATTTTTATGTTTTATTACTATTTATTTATCTTTGGAGGTTTAAATTTGTTTCCAAAATATACTGAATCATAATAATTTTTTCTTTTATTTATTTTTTAACTTTCTACGAATATGTTAAGGCTAAAAATTTTTTAAAACTTAATAATTATTTTTTATTTTAAGATTATAGTGACTTTACGAGATTAGATCGATGAATTTTACAAAAAAAACTTTACTTATTTTTTTAAAGGGGTGCTAGATTTAAATGTAGTTTTACATAATTTTTTGATTTATTTTATTTTAAATGTTTACGTTTTTGTTTTAAATTTTTTTTTAATTAATAGAATTATTTATAATATTAAAATTTTTAATTTAAAGATTAATTTATTTAGATTTAAGTTAAACTCTATTTTTCATTTAGAATTTTATTGACTATAACTCTTATTTCAATTTGGTTTTTCCTTTTTTTATTTTTTATTATTTTTATGCTTTTTAATTTTTTAGAACTGACAAAAGACTCATAAAATAGCTTTAATTTTAAAATTATTCATACAAGCTATTATCTTTCATTAGAATCACTAAAAACAATGAAAAAATATTCAGTGCTCTAAAGAAGGTTTGCTAAAGTAGTGCTCAACATCTAACTAATTTTAGTTCTCTTTTTACCAAAATAAGTATATGAGAATCTCAAATGCTAAAAATTAGAAATTTAACAAAGCATTTTAAGATTTCACTTTTCTAAATAAATTTTTAGTTTTCAAGTTAAGCCTTTAGATTTATTAGATTAAATATAAACTTTTTATAATTATTAGATTCTATTTTTTCAATATTTGCTAAATTATTGTTAACGAAGTACCTTTTATTTTTAGATTTAATTCTTTAGTTAATTTTGTTTTAATAGTTTATTAATTTTGTTAATTCTTTTATAAATGTTTTTAAATTTTTTAGTGTTTAAGATAAGTTTAAACTATTTCTTTATTTCTTTGATTGAAGTTTAATTTATTTTAATTTTGTTAAACATTTTATTTTTTATAATTATTTTAATAGCTGAATTTTTAAGCCTTTTAGCTTTGTAAAGCTGATATAAATATTATATAGAATAAATGGCTCCTAAGAAATAATAGAATTCTCAAACAGCGCCTAATAATTAGCTAGACTTTGCTAACAATTTTTATTTGCTGCAATTAAGTAATTAAAGTTAGCGAAATAAGTTTAAGACCTTAAATAAATTAATCCCTCATGTTAACCATTAACAAATTGATAAATTAATAGAATCCTAAGTAAGAAATTAAATAATAGACTGTTTCTTAAGAGATGGAAAGGTTGATCAAATCGAATGGAATCTAAGATTAAATTTTGTTTAGAGGATCTGTTAACTGGAGTACACCAAGCTTAATTAATTATCAGATCCGAAATCAAAAGGAGAATAAAATCCTAACTCAAAATTATCCAATTTGGATATAAAAATTAGATTTTGATGTTGTAATAATTATAGACACAAAATTAATTAGAGTTATAGATTTAATAAGAAACAACCATTAGTAACAGAAAGAGGAATCTAAAACCTATTAAATATCTACTGCTTGCCGAGTAAAAGAATTTACAAGAAGAAAGTATTTTAACCATTCTTAAAAGCTCCAAAAATCTAAGATGAATTGCGAAACGAAAGATGACAATTAGGATTTGACTTACTACCAATAGCAAAAGAAGAAAACAAGCAAGTTATAAGGATTATGATCCAGATAATCCAGAAAAACACGAATTCAAGGCCTTTTGATTTATGCAAACCTCTATAAACAATATTTCGTTGTAAACCAAACAAAGGCGACGCCATGTTAATTTATTATTATTATATATATATAAAATGGCTTCTAAGAAATAACAGAACTTTGAACAAAACATTTAAACAGGAAAATTCTCTAAAAAATAAAAAACGAAATAATTACAGTGAGTGAAAGTGAGAAATATGATTGATATGACGAACATTAGCCACTTGGAAATCCAGAATTAAAAAAACTTCCGACACAAACTCAAATAGAAATATTATCTAAGTCATTAAAAGAGTTTATGCTTAAAAATAGATACCTCACTGATAAAGTAGAAAAATTAGAAAAACTAATAACTTCTTTACTTGAGAAACAATATTAATCATCATAAGAAATAGAAGACAAACTGGAACAAAGAATTCTTGAAATTTAATAATAAATTCAGGTAACGCCATTTTCGATTTAACAGAATTAATCAGATCCTATGGAAATAGAAAATGAAGCCTCAAATTAAAATAAACAGTAAACGTTTATTTAAAATAAGTAGTAAATTTAAATTAAATAAGTGTTACAGGAATAATAGTTTAAAAGAAGAATAAAATGCTACGTGTGCAATAAATAACACCAATTAAAATACTGATACTAACTAAGCGAAATTTAAAGAAAGAATAAATAAGATATTTTTAGAAAACTATTTAGGATATATCCAACATAAAGCGGAAAAATTTAGAGAAAAAATTCTTTAATTCAAATCTTAATCCTTGGATAAATAATTAAGAAAGCTATTTGCAAGATGAAAACTATCAGAATATTAAAGGATGGTGCGCTAATGAAGTGCTACACCGCCTAACTAAGCCTAGTAGAAATTCAAGACAAACTAATAGAGACAAGCTGATAGAATAGGTCAGATGGCTGACTACTAAGGCTTTAAAAAAGCTTTTTAACTTTATTATAAAAAATTAATAAATATTATAGAAATAAAGGTTATAATATGAAAATTTTATAAATTATAGAAAATGCCATAAAGACTTTAAGAAGTTTTTTTACTCCATCTTCTTGATACAGGAGAGAAAAGCCAGAAACATCTCTTCTTTAGCATATACCTTAGCTTTAATTATCTCAAACTTCTTAATATGCTCAATTTACTAGCAAGGAAGAAAATTAGAAATTTAAGAAACAACTCGCACATTAATCTCTTGTGCAAATTCCTCCATAAAAAGTAAATACTAGTATATCTCAATGAATGAGACTGAAAAAATTTATAGAAGTATAAAATAATGTCAGAAGAATCAACATCGCAAAATTCACTATAAATGAGTCCTTAATCACCTTGATTAAGATAAAATCTTTATATTAGAATAGAAAAAATGTTCAAAATCATCTTCAGATTAATAAGAACTGTCGTTGATTTTAATTAACAGTTGAAAATTTTAATGTATGAGATTGAAAGTCATGATAAGGATGGAAATTACATAATTTTCTAACTCTAAATAAAAGTTTGAAACTAAAATAGAAGAAATAGATAGCTATCTATTAATGATGGTTCAATAAAGTGTAAAATAAACCAAAAAATTTAATTAAGATGAATATTTAAAAAAATAGAGACAGCTTAAATAATTTGGCAATAAAATCGACTAAATAAGTTAACTAAACGATTCCAATGAAATTTACATTAAGTAATATAAAGAAGGAAAAAAAATTTAAAAGATATTTCTTTTTTATATATAATAGAGACTAGTGATATAACGTAACTGATTTAAACAATATTTGAGAATATAAAATAATAAAACTCGGAAGGAAATTATGAGACTTGTTTGAGATTAACAAGAATATGATTTACAGAAAATTAAGAATATACAAAGAAAATACTTGTTCAAGTATCAATAAAAATTAAAAAAATAATTAATTTACTAAAATATTTTATTAAATACTTAAAGAAAAAAGTTTGCAAAATTTGATTTGATGTTAGAGATAAAGTATTAAAAAGATTTTTTAAATTAAGAGATTAGCATTAAATACAGATCGAAAAATGAAATTATATACCAGATGAATAAAGATTTATTTAAAAAATGGCAAGAAAATAAAATAGAATAAAAATAAAATAAATAATAATAAAATGCTTATGATATTTTAAATAAAGGAATTTAATAAGAGTATAATTGTTTTTAAATTATAATTTATTATTATTATATAATCAAAATTAATATAAATAAATTTTGCTCATTTTCTAGGATTCTCAGAGCATTCTATTCTGATACACGTATTTTTTTCGTGGTTGGGATCTCTCCAATTTCTACATCAATCTTCTCTAACATTCTATTTCTGGATCATTATATTATTTTCTCTTATAGATAATTCCCTTTTAGTTACAAAACATCTTTCTATATTTTTGGAATAGTTTCTTTTCTAATTTATTTTTTTCTTCTCAGTAAGTTTTTTATATTTCAAAATAAATAAAATTATAGTAAGAGATGTTTTTCACATCTAAAGAAGCAGTAACTCTCCTTTTTTTATTTATTTTTTTAATTATTTTGAATATTAAGAATCAGTGAATTTATTAATTCCATCTTGACTTCTAATAATATCGGGACTATTCTACAATCTTTGTTTAAGCTTTGTTCAATTTTATGTTAAGTTTTTATTAATTTTCTATTAATTCTTTTAATTTTAATTTGATCATTATTGCTTCTATTATTAGGTCTATTTTTGACCACTCTAGTCTTGAGATTCGCTTCGAAGATCTTTAATTCTCTCTTCTAAGACATGAATGATTTTTATATTTTCTTGTATGTTTAGATTTTCTAATTGAGCTTTATTGTCCTTTTTCAGTCTTTTAACCTCTTCCAAGATATCCAGTATTACTTTGACTAGTTGTTCAAAACTTGTCTACTCCGTTATTGGGAGTTGCGATAATTCTTTCTATAATATATTTTTTGCCTATTTCCTAGGCTTTTCTTCAGAAGTAGCAGCTTTGATTGCATGAATACCTTCTTGTCTGATTTTTCCTAGTCTTGTATATTCTAGGATGCCTCTTACTCCTAATTTTGGAATAGGAAATCTTTATCATATTCCTGCCATTTTTAACTCATATTTTATTAAAATTGATCACATAAGATTTATCATGCTCTTAATATTTAAGATAACTAGGTTGAATTTAATAATTTAAATGCCTTAACTTTACAAATTAAAATAGTGATTAAGGAGCAAAATTAATTTATAATAGTCTAGTATCTTAAAGAATATTAATATATTCTTTAACTAAAGCATTTTTAATTAGTTATATAATTTTCTTCAATTACATGTAATATGAAAGAATTAATTTAGCATAGATTTATTAATATTTATATACTTGTAGATAAATCATGTTGTTTACTACTTTTATTCAAATTAAAATTTAATCATTCTTTTAAATTTCTTTTGGTTTCCCTTTCATATCTCTCTGAAAATATTCGAAGTAAAAATAAAACTGCAGCATTTCTTAGTTCTTTTAGATCCAGTTCCTCATCAATGCTTTTTTTATATTTGCAATAAAATATCGAAAATCAGTTTCTATGTAGTATAAAGGTCCCCCGAAAGGAGCTCAAAGTTCCGCACATCGATTTACTCAAAAAATTTTATTGTTATCTTTATTAACCATTCATTTATTCTCTAAAATAGGGAATTGAGAAATATTACGAAATTATATATCTTTAAAATTTTTTTTGTTTTATAGCACGTTTAAAATATCCTAAAAGATTTAGAATTATTGTCATTATTACTATTGAGGAAATTAAATTGTTAAATTGGTTTACTTTTTTCATAAGTTATAAAATTTCGTAAATCTATCTTTAAAGATGCAGTTTTTTTTCTGATAATCAAATAAGCAAAAATCAAGCATATAGTAGTTTTATACATTATTTCTTATTTATTCTAGTTTTTCTTTAGTTTTGCTATATTCTGTCTCTTCTTATTTTATATTCTCATATCACTCTTTTTACTTTTGAAATGTTTATAGTCACTATGGAATTTCTTACTTATTTTAATATAAGTCTTGTTTCCATAGAGTTTTTATTTTAAGTTCAATAGAATTATTGAAAGTTTATAAATATTAGTTATCCCAATTGAATTCAAAAAATACTAAAGTATAATCAAGTTCATTATCAAAGACATTTTGCTAAATTGTTAAATTTCATATTGTTTGCCATTAGTTATCATACTTAAAAATAGGCTTTTGACTGTATTTTATATTAATCAAAATCAGTATGAATTACAAAATAAATGCAAATAGTATAAAATCATACAAAAAGTTATGTTCTTTATTGCTTGTATCCTTTTCCTTTTCATTTTCTGGCTAAGAAATAATGTATCCTACACCAAATATTTTTATTTTTAATTTAATTAATCTATCTAAAATTTAACCTGCTGTAGGTCTTTCATCTGGATTTTCCTTTATACAATCTTATAAAAAGATATAATCTTATGATATTATATCTTAAAATAAGAAATAGGCTATTTTTCCAAAGCTATAAATATCATTTTTTTCAAATATTTAAGGAGGATTTAATTCTAAATCAGGAGCATGATAATTTTCAGTTATAACTGTAAAAGGGCTATTCTATCCTTGCTTTACCGAATAATCAAAATTGCATATTTTAGCATTAAAATTACTATCTAATAAAATGTTTCCAGGCTTTAAATCTCTATGAATTATTTACTTTGAATGCAGATATTATATTCCTTTTGCTACATCAATCAATATATCAAGGATTAATTTTTCTTTTTCTTAGGCATTTATTATTTGTTTTATTTCATCTATGCAATTTTCTAACGATCCTTTATTTTATAAAGGAGAAACTAAATATAATTTATTTTAGTGAAAGCAGTATCCATAAAGACTAAGAATATTAGGATGGCTAAGTATTGCATGATTTTTAATTCCTTCTAAGGATTTTATAATTTCTTCCTTTCTTTCTAAAACTTTTATGGCTAAAGGTTATCCGTAAACTTTACCCTCAAAAATTATTCCATTTTCTCCTTCATATATATTTTTATTTTCCTCTATTTAAATCTATTCAATAGGAAATTCTTTAATAATACCAAGTTGAGCTAGGTCTCTTAAGCCGCTGAGATAAATTTCTTAATTCTGTGCCATTATAATAATTTTAGATTTAGACTAATATAAATAAATAGGATTAGATTTAATTAATTTATAATATAATATTTATCTATTTACTCTAGCATTTTTACTATTTTTGAATGCATCTAAAACTTAGCTATTAATGAATATATTTTTCTTAAGAATAATTTAAAAGACAAAAGTTTTATTTGGTTGTAGGTTTATTTTAGTGAGTGGATTATAATTAAGAAAATAGTAAAAGTTAATATTATTTAATTAAGAATAATTATGTTTATTCTTATAGCTTAGAAAGCTTTTATTCATTACTCTAATTGAATTTTCTTTTAGCGCTAACTTTATTTTTACTAGCATGTAAGTGGTCACTCATTTTATTTTTTAAACTAATGACAAACTTTTGAATTAAAGGTTTTTCTTATTTAAGAAAATGTAAAATTTGATTATTTAGATGTTTGTTAAAAATTTGGAAAGCATAGAATATTGTTACTAGACTTGTATATTTGTTAATACTTAGATTGTTATAATTGATAGAATTTGAAATAAGTTTAGCTACTAAATAACTTGTATTTATTTAATTTGATAGTATTTTTTAAGGTTTAAGAATATTGCATTAAATATAAGAACTTATGTGTCAGGGTACTTTTATTATGTTTTGGTACTTGTTATTTAGTTATTATTTTTTGGATTAAAAGCATTTTGTTGATAATAATTGATAGATTGTGTTTAGTTAGTTAATGATTTATATATCTAATATTTATA
>CAMPDV010002861.1:0-65156 GCA_946699065.1 Loxodes magnus | reverse complement strand
GAGTTTTCAGATTTAAAAAATTCCATAGTGTTGATTAGATCGTAAATTCACTGATGGAGCTTTAATATCCTTTGTTAAATTGTGATTCTTCATCTAAAGAAGGTAGAGATTGTTGTAATTTCCTGTAACGAGTTATTAGGTTTTTTTGGAGAGGTCTGTTATTCTTAGGTGCCATTTGCTATAATATAACAATAACAAATTTGATTGATTTCTTGATTTCTTGTAATTATGGTAATTATTGATTTTAATATTTTATAATGAAGTTGAAGTATTAAAATATCTTATAAATTTAATAATTAGGAAACTAATTTTTACAAACTATTTAAAGGATATTTTCTTGCATTATTTCTATTATTCAAAATTAATTCTATGGAATATAATATATCCCTCAACTAATTCTCAAATTATAGAAATAATTTTATTATATTGAAAGACATACAACTTATCTATATATGTCATATTTGGAGTTGAAATGCAATATGTGATATAGGGTTATAAATAAATGATTTATTAGTTTGTAATGATATGCTTATGATTAACAAATTAAATTTATTTTGATTGTCTTAATTAATTTTTATATAGATTAAATCTTTTTGCTTAAATGCTTCAAAACTAATAATTAGTCGTTTATATAAATTATTGAGAATTATTATTTTATCATCGTAGCAATTAATTTTTTTTGAGAAAAGCGTCATTAGAAGCACTGCTTAATTAAAAAATAATACATAATTTATAATTTTCCTATAAAACATTCTAAAGAAAAAGTTATATACAGCAACAAAGTGAAATCTCCATATCTCCATCATAGCTTTAAATATTTTTGTTTTTTCATAAATTTTACTAAAAAGTGTTTAATTTATTCATCTTAAAGTAAAATTTACCTCAGAGTCTTCTAATAATTATTAGTAATTATTAAAATATTATACTATAAGAGTATGCAAAAAAAGTAAACATTTATAACATAAAAAATTATAAAAATGATAACTAACTTTCTAAATAATTAATTAACAAAAAGTGCTAAAATTTAGCAAAGCGTTAAATCTTAGTTTGTATAATAATAACAATATTCTAAAATATTTAAATGATAACACAGAAATCACTTGTCATTTTATCTGAAAAATAAATTGAATAAGCTGCTTTACTGAGATTGCCAATTTTCTATTAAAATATCTTGAATTTTTTTGTTTAATAATATAACTTAGATATAGATTTTATATTTTTTCAAAATTATCTCTTATCCTTTTTCAGTTATCTTTTTATGCAAACCTAATAATAAGTTTCCCATACATTTTTGTAAATAAACTATTATAAAGTATGATTTAAAAGGATTAAAATCTTAAAAATTTCTTTCAATCAATAATTTTTTAATTTATTTTTCTTATTTTTTAGTTTTTCTTGTAACTTCATTAATTTACTATTTTTCTAATTAGTTTGAAGAAATTTCAATTAATCTATTACAACGTCTATAAAATCCTTTTTAATCTAATTTATTTTATACATTTGCTATTATTTAAATTATCATCATTTTTAAAATTCTTTATTTTAATCATTTGAAAATATAATTTTTTAATAGTATTTAAAATTATCATTTTAACATATTATTTAAAAAAACGCTTATCTGAGATAGATTTAATTAATTTTTATCTACATATTTCTTCTTGTCTTTTGTTTATTTTTTTAATATTTTCTAAAAAATTACATAAAATATTTCTGCTAAATAAAACCTCAAAAAAGTTTTACTTTATATCTTGAATAAAACTTTTATTAATCTTAAATTATTTCTTAATAAATTTGATATAAATCTGATTAATTTTAAATTTTAAATTGCTTAAGAAATTTAATTCAAAGTACTTTTAATTTTATTTATTTTCCATAAAAGAGCATTATTTTTTTAATGGATTAAATAAAATTAAAATAAACAAATTGTGAAAGAAATAATTCAAATACTTTAAGTTTTTGGTGCTGAAATATCTGTTTGATACTATTTATTACTGATATCTAAACTTTCTAATAAATATGGTCTAGAAAATCTTGGCAAAAATAAAAGAAAGATATTAATAGCTTAATTTTATAGACTAATAATAGAAAAAATAAAATAATTCTATGGAATAAAAAAATAGTAAATATAGCTAAGTTTATGAATTATTTTATTATATCAGAAGTAAATAAATAAAGTTTATATTTTTATTTAAATTTCAAACTAAAATAATTAATTATTTGTAGAACTTTGAATGAAAATTAAAAAAAGTTACAAATTAATAATATTAATTTAAACGTTTGCTTGTATTTTAAAATTTAATGCAATATCAAATTTTATAAATTTTGCTTAATTAAAAAATATTTTAAACACTATTTATTTAAATTTCTAAAGTTAAGAGTCAATAAAGCATAAAAATTATTAAAAAAGATATGTTTTAATTACTATTTATTTTTTATATTTTTAACTTTTTTATTATTAATTTTATCATTCATAAAAAATGATAGAATGCTTCTAAAAAAATTTTAAACTACATCCTCAAAAAATGTGAATAGACAGTAGCATCTTTTCTTTCTTTCTTTCTTTCTTTCTCATCTTCTTATCCTAATCTATCTCAATCTTCATTATATCGTAAATTTACTAGCTATGAAGAAAAATAGAAAATTAGAAAACGGCTAGCAATAATCCATTACATAAACTCCTCTAAAGTAAGCAAAAAAGCACCGATATGGCACAACAGTTGTGACTGGAAAAGCTTTATAAAATTAAATTAATGGTAGAAGAGATATGCATTAGAAAATTTACTGCAAATTATTTCATGGTTTGCCTATATGGAGCAAATCTTTAGACTTTACTATTAATTAACGTCCAAAATATCTTTGGATCAATAAAAACTGAAGTTTATTTAGAATTACAGTTGAAACATTTATATTATGGTTATGAAATAAATGGTTTAATAAAGTGAAAAAGAACTGTTAGTTGAGACTAAAAAAAATAAGAAGAAATTTCTCTTTTGTAATTCTGAAAGGCGTCTGGCGAGATATTACAACAAATTTATAGAATATAGGAAATTTTAAGACAATGTAAATTGGAAAGAGCTGATAAAATTCTAGCCGAGAATATTCAAATAATGGTTTACAGACATTAAAATCTTTAGAAAATACAAGACTCAATGTAATGGCCAACATTTATATATTGGACTAGAGAGATCTCCGGTAAATTCATGGCTTGAGAGGAGCATTCAGATATTTAAGAAGCTTACTTAATTATTTAAAATTAAACATTCATTATTTATGTTAAATTATTTTTGTAGGAATTAATTAGTATAAAATCCTAGATTACTCATTAAAAGTAGGTTCTAAAAAAAAGCGAGAAGTGAGCAATCCTCTAATAAAAAATTAATAATTGCTGTTTTCAAAAACATTTTATTTATGCTTTAAAAAGATTTTAATAAATAAAAAATAATTCCTGAATCTTCTAATAAAAGATTAGATTTGATTTCTCTTATAAGGAATTAAGATTTTTAAATATTAGTTCTAAATTATCAAACATTTATCAGTTCTATCATAATATATTAAATTAAATTAAATTATTTCTATCTGATAACTTTTTATTTTTTTAATAAATATTATAAGTAAAATACATATTTTTGCTAATTTTACGATTTTTTAAAGTTCTATATTATTAAATGTAAATAAATGTAATTACCTATAAGATCTTTTTGCATGAGATATATTTTAGTTTAACAAAACAAGTTTTTTGTATCTATTTTAAAATATCGAAAAATCTAAAATTCATCATTTGAAAATATAAACTTTTTCTATTATTTAATTTAGAAAAATATAATCGAAAAAATTTTATTATTAAAATGCTTCTTTATTTAAGCCATATAAATATAAATTTATAATTTTAAAAGTTTTTAATTAATTTTTACTTTATTATTTAATCCATCTGAAAAAAGTTTGATAGTATAAATAAAAAGTAAAAAAACTAAATTAAATAAAAAAATTATTCTAAAAATTTGATTTATATATAGAAGAATTATTTCTAATAGAATCTATCTATAGTAAAATTATTTTAGTTGTTAATTTCTATAATATTTTAATATTTTGTATTAAGTATTTTAATTATTTAATTTTAGCAATTTAGTTTTTATTATTTAGGTGTTTTCTACTACATTTTTATGTTAATGTTCTAAAATGCATTTAGATTTCAACAGTTTAAATGAGTAGAGGTAAAAATGTATATCTAAGTGTTTTTAAAATCGATAGGTTAAATGATATTTTTCATTTTTTAAGCGTTTCAGTTTAAATTTAGAAGTGAATTAAACCGAATTAGTTGATGAAGAAAACAGAGTGTACAATAAGAATAATAGTATGGTTTAGTAATAGATTATGTAAATTAGTTGGAAAAACTGATTAATTGAGTATATAAAAAGGTTTCTAAGAATAATTACATGTTATGATATTAATTTGTAAGATTGCTACTAAGGTTTAAAAAAATATATTGGCTAGATTAGAAGCATAAAATGAGTTTATAAGAGCAAAATAATAGTTTTGAAATATTTAACTTTTATTTGATAAAATGATTAGTTTAAAGTGTTTTGATTGGAGTTAAACTATATTAAATAGTAATTTATAAGATATTTGCTAATTAGGTAATTAACAATTTACACTTTAAAGATTTGATGGCTAATGAATATAAACTTTAGTATTTATGTCTATAATTAAATTCTTTGTATTTCTGGCATTGCTTAGACAAGAGATGAATGATAATTAGTTTAATTTAGTTTAGAATCCAATACTTAAATAGCAATAAATAGGAATTTTGGATTGAAAGTAGAAAAAGGAACTGGTAAAGTTCTTACGAAATGAAATAATTAGGTTTATGTTCTCCACTAAGAAACATTTTTTAAGATAAATCTGGAAGAAAAAGTAGGTGAAATGATGAATTAGTATTTGTTGGGTTAGTTGAATTAAAATAGATACTTCTTACATTTAAAGAGATAAATTCTCTTGTTAATGTAATGATGATTAGAATAAATTAGATTATATAAACTTCCTTATATAAATTATCTAAATAATTATATAACTTATACCTCTTCAAAAATATCTGAAACACTCTAATTTTATAATTTTCCAAATATTGATCCATAGTAGAGCTTTTTATTAGTTTCAGAATTCAGGTTATCAACTTATAAATTAATTTAGGGCAAATCAGCTTTATCATTAAGGGTTAAACATACACTTACTAAAATTTTCCTTATTTTGCTACTTATAAAATGTTAAATTTAAGGGAAAATAAAGTTAAATTGCATTTCCTGCATATCTCTTTATAGTGTTAAATGATATTTATCTAAGTTCTTCATACTATGACTTTAGAAATTCAATTAAAGTTAGTATTAATCTTAATACACTCACTGTATATAAGTATTTTAAATTCCATCATTCATATTATCACATTACTATATAAATCCCATTTTGAGTATCTGGGTTTTAAAACTTCAAAACTACTAACTTGAAGGTTTTTGTGAAATGAGAATTTAATTGCGTCAAGAAATCTTATGCTACTTAAATGTTCGCTAGCTTTATGCCATAAATATTATTCTTCTTTATAAATCAAAAAAATAAGCAGTATCTTCAAGAACTTTATCTTTACTTTCATATTGTCTTAGATCAATAATAGTTTCATAATGCAACTCTGAATATTAGTTCGTTTTAGAATTTTACCTACTTTCTAATTATCTATAAGGATTTTTATATGATATACAATAATTCCTTTTCCTTCTTCATTTCTATGTATAGAAAACCAGTTATTAGAAAATACTACATTAGCATAGCAACTATTTCTAACTTGTGAACAGTTACACAAAATTAAGTTATTTTCTAACGTATTGTATTAAATTCTTCAAAGAATGTTTCTTTATTAACTTCTATTTTTTACTCAAATTCATTATCAGCACTACTTGCAGCCATTCATCAAAACTAAGCATCAAGATTTTCTTAGCTAAATAACTAAGAGTTATTTACTAGTTTTGAAAACATTCTATTTTTAGTCTCAATTTTAAAGTTTGACTTAATACAGCTGTGCTAATAATAGAATTGCAGTTAATATTTGATATTTAATTAAGCAATCTCTACTATCAACCTTCTTACTAATAAACCTGCTATTTAATTTATTCCTAGTTTATTGCTTAAGAAAATACTAAAAAGTCTCTATCATATTATTGCTTATTTACTTCTATAGCTTTACTAAATAAGTAGATATTATATTCTTCTACCCATTACTTTTATCTTCAAACATTTAGTATATCCTCTAACAATACCAACTACAAACTTATCTTTACAAATATAATCAACATTTAGATTACCTTTATTCCAACTTTACTAAATTATTATCATCAAATTATTACACATCACTACATTATTACACCACTACATTATCATATTACTATACATCAAATCCCTAAATTTACCATACTATCAAACCTAATTATTACATAACCCTAACTAACTACTATTCTTTATTTCTCTAAAATACACAAAATATACAAAATATACAAAATAGAGAACTTTAACTACTCCTACAATAAGTATTCCTTTCTAAATTACTCTGTTAGTTTGCATATGTAAAGGCTGCTAAATTTTTTATGTTTTAGTACTAATTATCATGCTACAATGCTATATTAGAAGTATTTAGAAAAATTATAGTATCTTATTAATTAGGTGATACTACTAGGTATTACTGGCATTTTGATGCTTACTTATTGCAAATAAAATAGTAGACTTCAAATCTTTAAGTCCTAAATAGTTAATGAGATAGACTGAGAAAGATTATACTTCTCAAATTAGATGAAAAAGTAAATGTTTATAGATCTTTAATTTAAGGTATCGTGAGGAAATGATTGTGCTTTTTAGTAATTTCCCTATACTTAGAACTTATTAAAATAACTACTTTCCTCTACTATCTTTCTAATATCCTGCAGAAAATTGTATAAATCAATTACTTTATTTACACTAATCAAGAGTTCTAATAAGAAGTTCATATTTAACAACAGTTATAATTCAGACAACCATCACCATTCTCACTAAATTTCAAGGAGAATTTCACGTATTTTAAGTTTTAAATTTTCTGAGTGATGAAGAAGAGGAAAGAATTATAGAGATAGTAGAAAGTATCTTTTATAAGTTATAGATTTGAAATAAATAGTACTTTAATATTGTAATTACAGTATATCTAGAATAAATCTAGTCTTATAACTAATCCTAGTATTTTATTTAAAATATATCAATTAGTATTATATCAAAATGCTAAACTAAGATACTATATAACTATCATTTTAAATCATATACAAACCTTAAATATTTCCACATATACTTATAATACCATAATATAATACCCACAGTGCCAGTTACTAGAGGTAAATAGCCAATATTTACTCACTATTTAATAACCATAGTAAGATAATCCAAATTATCAAATTTAATTATAGTAATCCTTATATTTAAACTGTCACTTCCCCTCTATTATAATAAGTAACCAAATTTTTAAAAAATAACTACTGTGTGAGGTTTCAAAAGATATCTAATTAGCAATTCAATGTTAAGTTCATAATCCCTAGATTGTGTGTAATAATGGAGGAACGCGTTATTTATAAGATGTGTCTTAAGGTTTCAACAAGATTATCTAATAAAGTTAAAGATTAATAAGGATTAGCCTTACTTTAAATGTATTTATGAGGAAAATAAATTCTTTGAAACTCTTCTATGGCTAATAAGTCTCTACTAAGATTTCTTATAATGAGCTAAAATATGGATTTTATGAATGCTAAATTAGCAGGGAGTTGAAAATGAATATTGCTACTGAGTGTCAGCTATTACTAAATTTGGTAAGTGTGTTGTGAGCAGCTATGATTATAAGTTATTAGTAGAAGCCATGAAAAATGCTACTAATTAATACGATATGACATATACTGTAGCTATAACGAGTTATATGATTTATCCTTAGAAACCCATAGCGTTAGCGATAATAAAAATACAAAGATATTTTTGAGCTGTAAGTAATAGAATCTTTATCTCCTGCTTTAATAATTTTTTTATGATCCTCAGTTTCAGACAGCATAATATTTAAAGAGCATTTGATAGCTTCTGAACTTTTATTGTCAGAAGAGTTCCTGAAGCAGAAGAATGTAAATAGCGAAAGAATCATAAAAAGAGTTCTTATCAATAGGAGTTTCTCAAAGTATAGATTAAAGTAACTAATATTATACTAGCAGCATTTTTAATGAAATTATCGTTCTTGTGATTACAGGAATATGAGCCACTTCTTATATATACAACTTTTTTAGAATCCAAGTAAATACAGAATTCCTTGAAAACTTCCATGAATCTAAAACCACGATATAATAAGAATGGATATATTGTAGATGAAGATAAAAGCAAAAAAGAAAGTTTAATAGTTAATATTAGATAAAGTTTCATCTCATGAAGTATGTAGAATGAATGAGTGTTAAGATCTAAAAGAAATATCGAATGGTAATTAAGAAAATGATCTAGAGTTAATAAAAGTTTGGCTCAGATGAATGTAAATTATTCTTACTATAAGTTAGGAAAAGAATAGGATATTAATATTCTTTTTTTTAATTACTAGCAGACTTTTGCTTCAGAATAGTAGTTATTATAGTCAGCAAAAAAATAATTAGCTCTCTTTTAATATGGGCTTGATGTATACAATTGATACGATAAAGGAGGTAAAATAAACTTAAGATACCAATAAAAAAAATAGTAGAGATAATAAAACTTATTTACAATATGTATTGAAATTCAAAAATGCAATTGAATCAGAGGAAATATCTCCTTTAGTGTGATCTAAATTTAATATCTAGTGAGTATCTATTTATATAGAGAAGATATATTTTAGCTAACGAATAATAAAATGATAATTATTTTGATTATAGAGCATTAATCTCATTTAATTGAACTAAGCTTAATTATTTTTGTATAATAGCTTAGTGATTGAAATGACTTAGTTAAACAATGAAATTAGTATTTATAGAGATAAAATGATTAGTGATAGAAAAGATAATAGAAATAGGAAATATTGATGTATATTAAATAATAATAGAGTTATAATAGAATTACTAAGATTAACTGTATATTAGTTAATAATTAGTATTTTTATAAGAATTTAGCTAAATTATCCTATATGATAGACTTAAAGCCTCTAAATTTAGGTAATTTGAGTATAAATATAAAATTGAATGTTTTTTGTGAATTTTAATCTGTTTGATTGGGAAAAGAGAATAAGAGAAATGGTTGAAGTAATATATATAAAAGTTAAAAGCACTAAACTAGGTTGTTGATTTGAATCTTTTTTCTATTTAATTTGATTAATAAAATTTTCTTATTTAGATTTAATTTTTTATCTATTTACTAAAAATATCTCCAAAATGTTTATAATTCCAAATTAAATAGTAAATCACATTTAATAAGTTAAACATAATTCCAATATAAATATTCATTTTATTAATAGCTCTCTTAAAGTAAGTATTATTTAAAATCATTCTATTTTATGCATACTCAAAATCATAAGTAAAAATAGATTATGCTTTAAAATCTTATATATACCCAAAAAATTTTAGATACATATTATAAACAAAAAAATAATAAAATATAAGATACAAAAAACATTTCAAATTATTATAGAATACATTTAAATCATTAACATTAACTATCATTCTCAAATTACTTTATATTCATCTTCCTCAAATATTTACACTCTATTACTAATACAAAACATACCAAAATACTATCAATACTATCAATATCATTAACTACTTTTAACTATTCCAAATCTTATCTTCAAAAACATTATCCCATATAATTCAATTATTATTACTATTTAACTTACAACATTATGCCTTATAACCTACACTCAACAAAACAAAAACATTCCTAATAATACATTTAATCATCAACACTATAACATACAACAAAACCATAACCACAAAATTAACACTTATATTCAATCAAAAATAACTAGACATACATAAATATAGGGGTTAACCAGTTGTAATTAGAATAAGAAAAACTAAATCTACAAACATCAATATAAGAGGATTAAGACCTTACAAAATATTATTACTTCAATTCATCCAAGAAAATAAGATACACATTATGTCCAAATAAGAGATTCATGTACCTCAAATTTAAGACATCCTATATCTTTACGGATTCAGAGCTACCATAAAAGTAGGCATTTATCTAGTAAACTGTGGCGTTTTACGTTAGAGATAAACGAATTAAAAGAGTAAAAAAAGAAGTGGATGGACTTAACTAAGCAGAAATATATTAGAGTTGCAGATAATTAGTTTAAGCCTTGATAGTAGACTAGCGATAATTAGCATTTACACATCCACAACTTAAGATAAAACAGAACTGGGTATTTTCTATGATGGCGTAAGATAATTTATTCATATAGCAAACGATTTAGAGCTTTAAATACTAATATTGAGGGATTTTAATGCTCATATGCCATAATTTTTACCAAATAAACAAAATGTAGTAGGACGATACCTATCGAATTTTATGCAAGAGTTTAATCTTATATGAAAAGACCCCAGCTTAAGATCCAACATGTATCACGGTAATAAGGGAGAGGTAGAATCAAGATTGATTACTGTCTAACAGACCAATTCATTACGCACAACATAATATAATCTAAATTCTATCAAAGCAGGATATTAGGAAATCATTAACCTGGCAGACTAATATTATAAATAGTTAAAAAAATAGTGATTAAGTAAAGTAAAAAAAGATCAGTTTTAAAAAATTCAATAAAAATTGGTATAAGAAAAATTCGATAAATGAGTTGAAGATATGGAAATAAGCAAATTCTCTCATCAAAATTGTGAAAAATTCTATGACAAATTATAAGAATAAATTCAATAAGGCGCAGCTCTAATATGTGGACATACTACTTCTATCCGAAACAACTAAGAGAATAATTCAAAAGTCATGTCATCAAAGTAAAATGATTAATAAGATAAGCCAGATATAATACGAGAGGTCAAAATAAGACAGGAATATAGACAAGGTATGAAAAAGATTATAGAAATAAATTTATTATTCTCCTAGATGCAGTCAATAAAGGAAACCTAAGTGACACATGAAAGAATATGCAGAGATTATATAAAAGAGGAAAAATAGCATCGTGAATACTAATAAATTAAGAAGATATCCAACTTTTCAAGGCAAGTTGAGAAAATTTCTATAGGAATGGAAATAAAAATCTACTAAATCAATTTAGAAATAAATAACCAATAGAAATCAAAATGGTAGAAATTAAATAATGTATAAGAAATCTAGCACAATGAAAAGCAACAGGACCAGATCAAATAAAATCAAGTACAATAAATTCCGGAGGGTAAAAATTAATAAAGGGGACAACTCAGCTAATAGGGAAATATTAAAATCAGGAAATATTCCTAGAAGAGCAAAAGAATCATATATTAAACTTATTCATAAAAAAGATAAACACAGTTAACCCGATGAATTGAAGACCTATTTCCCTTATTAATCATATCCTAAATATTATAGATCTATGGATATTCGAATAACTAAAATCTTATCTAATTAGACTTTACGATGAATTATAATACAGTTTTAACCCTAATAAATCTTACGCTCAACATATTTTTCAACCTCAGAACTATCTAGGAGCATCTTTATAAAAAAAATAAAGAAGCATTTTTAATTTTTATTGATGTAATGAAAGTTTTTAAATCAGTTATAAGGAAGATATATGACAAAGCTTGAATGAGATAGGAGTACCAGAATAATTAATAAAACTTCTTGCTGAAATATACAGAGAAGAAGACATTAAATTGAGAATAAATTACCTCTTTTCGGATAAGTTTATTACAGAAAAAGGAGTCAAATAAGGCTGTACATGTTTCCCCAATATCTTCAATATTATAATAAATATACTTCTAAACAAACTAAAAGAAAATCATATTGGAGTAGCAATAGAACTAAAAACAGAATATTATACAATGCGAAGATACTGTGGTGCACTAGCCTATGCTGATGACATAGCATACATAGTTAGCCAGACTAAGTAAAAAAAAGATTGAAGATTAGACACAAGAGCTGAAAGTTACATCTTGTCAATAGCTGACAAAAAAATGACTATTATGAAATGAAAATAATATGACACTCTAAACGAAATAAATTAATTGATATGGAAATATAAAGTTTAAATATTTTTAAGTATCTAGGTCACGGAATATAAGAGGAAATATTACACTAAAAACATCTAGAGTTTAGGATTACTGAATGTTAAAAGACATAAAGATGAATCCTTTATTAAATCACATTATAAGAAGGCTTTACACCATATAATGCGCAAATGATACTAAAAGCTTTATCTAAATTTTCAGATATGGAAGTTAATGTATTCCATTCATTGAAGAAACTATAGGTAAAATAATAGAAAATAGAAAAAATTTGGCGTAGATCCCTTAGAGTGATAATAGATGGATCTTTCTGCAAATAAAACGAAAATATTAAGATGCGAATTACAGTTTACTAAAATTTAATTCTATTTATGATAACAGATATAATGTTCAGATAAAAACTACTATTAAATTTCGAATCAACAGTAGACGGTTAAATGTATCTGCTAAAAAACAACATCCTATTTGAAATTTAATCTTTAAAAGTTCTGATAAACTGCAATCAATGGGTGAATTATAGTTTAGGAAGAATGAAATTAAAAAAGATCAAATTAATATTAAATGAAGCTATAAAATTTCACATCAATGTAGAAGTAATAAACCGCATACAGGATATTACGACAAGTTTCATGTATAGAAGTTAATGAATGGAATCATTTATTATAGGCCCACCCAATTTAAGATACAACAAACACAGAAAATAGGAAATTTGTTATTTGTTTAGACTTAGAGCCAAATGCAGTAGGCCGCATAGACTTTAAAGTTAAGAAATTTTTAGAAAATGATATATTTAGACTATGCTTAAATGGCGTAGAAAATTAATTTCACATAATTGAGATATGTGGACAAAACTAGCAAGAAAGAGATATATTAGTATAAAAACTAAAGACAATAGAACTTAGAAAAAACAAACAAATATAATGCTAATTAAATTAATCTTAATCAAAATAGTCTGGGGAAATTACGAGTTTGGAAGCTGAAGTAAATCATTATAGAAAGAACAAAAATCTTAATAGATTCAAAGATTTTATCGAAAATTTGCTAAAGAAAGTAAAATGGGATATATAAATAAAACCCTCACTTTCCATAGAAAAATAAGTTAGAATTAAAGAGTCAGTTCAAGTGAGCATATCTGAATATACAAAGTACTTGTTAACAAGAAAAAACTAAAAGTAGAGAAAAGTAAATGAGACTAATTTGACACTAAGTTGGAATATGATCTAAGAAAGGTAAAAAAAAGTTCACGGATGAAATAAAAACAAGAAAGATAAAAAAGACTAGAATAGGTAATAATAAATAAGCAACTACTTCAGAAAGATTTATTAGTAGAAATAGATTCTTAATTCTCAAATTAACAAGCGCTAGATAGTTGGAAGATGAGATAGAATAAGCATATGATCATCAAGAAGACCAGGTGAAACTAAAAACATTTTTAGACTATTATTAAAAGTTAAATTTGATTTCTCTTCTTAATTATGGCGAACATAGTAATGGTGGAATCACGCTATTTGTATTTATAGATTTAATTTTTTTTAATAATTAAATATAAATGGAGTATGTCTTCCGGTTAGAAATTTAAAAAGATCTTAAAGTTTATAGGAGTCTCTTTTTTCTAATAGAACTCAAGCTTCTATCTGATTTTTTCCTTCAGATCTTTCGATCCCTCGATGGAAAGAAAATTATTGCCTTATGTCAGATCGATCTTCAGATTGCTCTTATTTTTTCTCTTGCTGCGTCATTTTCGTCGTAGGTACCATCAACTTTTGCAAATGCTACATAATTTTCTTATTCCCTTTGGTTTTATTTATGTTTGTTTATTTCTTTTCTCTATTTACATTGAAATACAACCACTCTATTTTGATTCTTGTAGGAATTATTGCAGTTTTCTTTTAATATCTGTGCTTATTTAATCTTGCTTCACCCAGTTTTTTTCATTTTATTCTTGAAAAATTTAGATCTCGATTTCCATTATTTGAAGACTATCTCTTAGTATTTTTTTTCCTATGATGTTTATAATGTCTGCCGTAGTAAGGTTCTTTATCTCCAATGAAATCTTCAAATTCTTCTTTTTATTTAGATCTTCTTACAATGTTTGGATTCTTATTATCAGAGTTCATATTAAGTCTTGCATATAAATTGGATCTATGCTTTTTTATAGTTTTCTCGTTCAAGCTGTTCCAACTTGTTTTAACATTAAAGTGCTTTATTCCTTATTATTAAATCGGTTAAAATTTATTTAATTTCTTTAGCGGCTCTTTACCTTGAGGAAACTAGAGTGTTTAAGACAGGCTCCTATCTGAATACTGCAGCTGGGAATAATGCTCTTGGTTAGTCTTAGCGAGACTATCTACTATCTTTAATAGGGACAGTTGGGGGTATTGGTACTCAGTAGTCAGAGGTGAAATTCTTGGATTTACTGAAAACTAACTACTACGAAAACATTTGACAAGGATGCTTTCATTAATCAAGAACGAAAGTTAAGGGATCCTAGACGATCAGATACCGTCTTAGTCTTAACCATAAGCTATGCCGGCTAGGGATCGGGGAAACCGTATAAATCTCCTCTGCACCTTCCGAGAAATCAAAATCTTTGGATTCTGGAGAGAGTATGGTTGCAAGACTGAAACTTAAAGGAATTTACGGAAGGGCACCACAAGGAGTGGAACCTGCGGCTTAATTTGACTCAACACGGGGAAACTTACCAGGTCCAGACATAGTAAGGATTGACAGATTGAGAGCTCTTTCTTGATTCTATGGGTGGTGGTTCATGGTTGTTCTTAGTTGGTGGAGTGATCTGCCTGGTTAATTCCGATAACGAACGGGACCTCAATTTGCTAAATAGACTCTTTCTATCCAAGGAAGTTGTCTTTTTAGAGGAACTTCCAGCTTTTAGTTGGAGGAAGTGTGAGGCAATAACAGGTCTGTGATGCCCTTAGATGTCCTGGGCCGCACGCGCGCTACAATGCACTAGCCAATGAGTTCCTAAATATAGCTACTCCGGCAACTTCTCAACTACGTCGTAGTTGGGATTGACCCTTACAATTCTTTATCATCAACTAGGAATTCCTAGTAAGCGCAAGTCATCAGCTTGCACTGATTAAGTCCCTACCCTTTGTACACACCGCCCGTCGCTTCTACCGATTTCGAGTGATCAGGTGAACCTCTCGGACTAATGGGAAGTTAAGTGAACCTTATCACTTAAAGGAAGGAGAAGTCGTAACAAGATATCCGTAGGTGAACCTGCGGATGGATCATTAATATTAATATCAAACATTACAAAACCCAAATCTATTTACAGATTTATGCTGCTTTTCATTTTATCCAATATATAAGCCTAGATAAAGCAAAAGCCCCAACAATAGATGCCTAGGCTCTGACGTCGATGAAGGACGCAGCGAAGCACGAAATTCAATGCGAATTGCAGGATTTCGTGAGTCATCAGGTTTCCCAACGCAACAGGCACCTTGGGGAAACTCAAGGTATGTTCCTTTCAGTATCATATAAAATACAAATGTAAGTGAATAAAAATTCTTTTACCATGTGAACAAACTGAGTATATGTACTTGTGATTTGAGGAGAGCAATATAACCCGATGAACTTAAGCATATCAGTAAGAGGAGGAAAAGAAACTAACAAGGATGGCCTTAGTAACGGCGAATGAAGCGGTCAAAACCCACTTGTAAATCTTCGAAATTATCTAAGTTAGGGAGGAATGGTGTTGGTTTGATTGAGTAAATTGGTCAGGAATGACACGTCATAGAGGGTGATAACCCCGTGAGGTTCAATTAGATTAAAAGCCAAACTATCTAAGAGTCGGACAGCTTGGGATTGCTGTCCAAAGTGCGAGGTAAACTCATCGTAAGGCTAAATACGTCCAGAGCCCAATAGTGCACAAGTACCATGAGGGAAAAGTGAAAAGCACTTTGGAAAGAGAGTTAAAAGACCTGAAATAGTTGGAGAGGAAGCTTTGTGTCTACAATAAATCTGAGCAAAGCTTTGAAAAGAAGCATTGCAAGGATATAATGGACGAACCGTCCCGTCTTGAAACACGGACCAAGGAGTCTATCTATATCGTGAGTCTGTGCATGAAAATGTGTAGGCGAAATGAAAGTAATCTCTACCATCAGTAGAGACCCGTAAGTAGAGTAAGCGAAATGGCTGGGACCCGAAAGATGGTAAGTTATGCTTGGGCAGGACGAAGCCAGGGGAAATTCTGGTGGAGGTTCGTGTAGGTGCTGACGTGCAAATCGCTCTGTGGACCTAAGTATAGGGGCGAAAGACTCATCGAACCATCTAGTACTGGTTCCCTCCGAAGTTTCTCTCAGGGTAGCTGGGACTTTTAGTAGTATCCGGTAAAGCCAATGAATAGAAGTTCGAGAGAAGTAACTTCTTCCTCCTATTATCAAACTTTAAATGGGTTCAGTAACGTTTCATAAATGAACGTGACATGACATAAATGTCCCTAGTGGGACAATCCTGGTAAGCAGAACTGGCGATGAGGGCCCAACCTGAAACAGAGTTAAGGCGAAAGAACCCGTCTGCAAGGAAAGTCGTTAATCCATTTAGACAGTAATAGGTGGCCATGGAAGTCGGAACCCGCTAAGGAGTGTGTAATAATTCACCTACCGAATGGATCAGCCCTGAATATGGAAGTCACGAAAGGCGGGTGCCCATACTCTGCCCTCTGGTGTAGGAGGGTGTAGTATCTACATGGAGGTAATTCTGTGAAGAGCTATGGAGCAGGTATTAGTGCAGATCTTTGTGGTATTAGCAAGTATTCCAATGCCAACTTGGAAGACTGAAGTGGAGAAGGTTTTCATGAGAACCGCACTGGATCATGAATCACCCGATCCTAACCTTATGAGGGAAAGGGAATATGGTTAATATTCCATAGGTACTTACTACATAGTGGTGACACAGTATGTCGCAATATGTCAGGGTTGGTCCTGGGGAGAGTTGTCTTTTCTGTCTAACATATATGTGCGCCTGGATCCATTATAGTGAGAGGCGCGATGTATGGAAGAGCAGCACACTTTATGTTTTTTTTAGAGGACCAACTACGATCCATGAAACTTGTGGCATGTAATATGTAGGAGTATTCATACCTATACCACAGCAGGACTCCAAGGTTAGCAGCCTCTATTCAATATGATAATGTAGGTAAGGGAAGTCGGCAAATTAGATCTGTAACTTCGGGAGAAAGATTGGTTCTGAGGACCAGGCAGAAATCTCCACTGGAGGGATTGTTTGACTTAATTTTCATGGAAGTGGGAGTTTTGTCGCCATGAACGAAGGTGGTCGGCCCTGCGGCGAATGGCCACCTCAGAACTGGAGTGGCAGGAGGAATCCGACTGTTTAATTAAAACAAAGCATTGTGAAGGTGATCTGTTAACACAATGTAATTTCTGCCCAGTGCTCTGAAAGTCAAAGTGATGATATTCAACGAAGCGCGAGTAAACGGCAGGAGTAACTATGACTCTCTTAAGGTAGCCAAATGCCTTCGTCATCTAATTAGTGACGTGCATGAATGGATTAACGAGATTCCTACTGTCCCTATCTACTACCTAGCGAAGCCACTGCCAAGGGAACGGACTTAGCATAATCAGCAGGGAAAGAAGACCCTGTTGAGTTTGACTCTAGTCTGGAGCGTAGAGTGGCATAGGAAGCGTAGAATAAGTGGGAGGCTGCGATCTTGAAATACCACTACTCTTAATGTCGCTTTATTTATCCTGTCATGCAGTAACTTTCTAGCAATGTAACTGGGTGGGAGAAACCGCCAGGTGGAGAGTTTGGCTGGGACGGTACATCTGTTAAAAGATAACACAGGTGTCCTACGGCCAGCTCAGAACGGACAGAAACCGCTCACAGCCGTACCTAGTTGTACCGAGTACATGTACCTATTAGTAGCTAGTTAAAAAGAAGTTGTGCCTAATAGTACCTAATCTTACCTAGTATTACCTTGCTTTACCGAGTAGTACCTAGTCTTTCCTTTAGTTACTTATCTTTGTATCATCTATCTAGGGTTTTACATCGAAATTCTCATTACTATCTCTTCTGGGGTTTTACTTACTTTAACTTACTTTGATTATTAAATACAACATTTCAAATTTTTGAAAATTTGAAATAAAAGCTGCTAAAGACCCAACTTGAAAAGGTATTGACGCTTGATATCTAATGATGATGAAGAAGAGATGAATTTTTAAGTGCTAATCAATAGTAGAAGGATAGAGATAAAAGAATGAAAAGAAAAGTAAAAAGCATGAATAAGAAGATTTATTGGACTCTAAAGGAAGTGAAAATTTCAAATTTATGAAAATTTGAAAAAAGAGAAAGCAAAAGAAAAAGTTTTGATAGATGAAGAATGGAACGAAGATGATGATATTTAAGTATGAAGCACTTTAAGTGCTTCCGTTTGAGAAAAGAAGATTCAATATAAGTAGATAAAAAGTAGAAAAGAGACTTGTAAGCTTAAAATGATGTGCTTAATGAATGAGTTATGTGTGACAGAGGCGTGAATCTAAAATTGAGAAATGCATATATAAGAAATGAAGGATGGCTAAGAAGGTAAAAAGATCTTGATGCCTATAGTGGTGACTTAGCGTATATTTTTTAAGACAAGTAGGGGTAAAAGGTGGGCTATAGTATGGATATTTGAAGGGTAGTGTTATGAAACATAAATGAAGGGGGAGGAAAGGAGTATATAGAAAAATTGGATGAAAATAGAAAAGTATAAATCTGGTTGATCCTGCCCGTAGTCATATGTTTGTCTCAAAGACTAAGTCATGTAAGTGTAAGCATTTACTCGTGGGACTGCGAATGGCTTATTAAACAGTGATAGTTTATTTGATGGTGTATTAGATAATCGTAGTAATTCTAGAATGAGTGCAAGATGTTTATTAGATATCGTCCGTATGGGAATTATAATACACAAGGACCATGAAGCATGGCAGGTCATTCAAGTTTCTGCCATATAAGCTTTCGATGGTATTGGACTAACATGGCAGTGATGGGTAACGAAGAATTAGGGTTCAATTCCTGAGCCTGAGAGACCACATCTAAGGAAGGAAGCAGCCGTGCAAATTACCCATTCCTGAGGTAGATACAAGAAATAACGACACTGGGCTTCGTCTCGGTGATTGTAGATTCAGTATATTTTGCCTTGAGTTACTTTCCCTTTTCAGATTTTTGATAGGAGAACCCATCTTTTATGATTTGGACCCCTTTATTTTGGGTATAAACCATCCTTATTCCCTAAGAGAAATTAATCTTTATTAGTTTGTATTTTATTAATAAATTAAATTTAATAATTAAATTTTAAATATTTTAATTTTTATTTCATTGTAATTAGTTTCTAAATACTAAAACTAATTTTATTTTTTATAAATGGATATGTAACAGTGTCCTAACTGTAGAAATGCTTTCGATTAAGGTTAGTTTTAAGCCAAGCAACTTCCTTGCAACTGTGTTTAATGTTTCAACTGTCTAAGTGCCATATATCAGCTTACGTAATTGATAATTTGCAAGAATCATCAACAGATGTTTAACATCAGGCCTTAGGATTTACAAAACTACATGGTACAATAACCAATATAACCTTTGTTGCCTCAGCACCATCAAACATTGAATTAAGTATGGTTAAATCAATAACTCGATTGGTTATAGGAATAATAGAATTAAAAATAAGAGCAGCTATAGTTTATATGGAATGTTATTAATGGCGTTAGTTAGTAGTGGAATAATATCTGCTAGTAGGTAATAAAATGAATATTCAAAATCTTGATAGAATAATATTCTTAAAGAGTGAATAAGATTAAGAGATTACTGAATCGATTATCGGAACTCAGTATTTAATAATAATAGTAACAGCCCTAGCATATCCACCAGCAGGCAAATCAGTATCAGCTATAAGAATAATAGTAGTAATTTATGGATATACTAAGAGAAATCAATGAGTTAAAAAGTGAATCTAATTTAAATTTGAGTGATTAAGGTTTGCGATATAATATTCAGTATTATCTCTTAAATGCATTCAATTTTCTGAGAGATCATTCGTAGGGTTAGATATTGACTCAGTAAAAAGCCAGTTAGTTAATAGAATCTTATTTCAGTTAATAAAGGGTAATAAGTGGTCTATGTCAAGGTCAATAATAATAATAATAATTTCAGCAAAAACAATTATAGGATCTTCAATAATATGAAATATAACAAAGCCAATAATTACAATACTTATATCAAGACTAAGTCTCCCCAAGACAATAAAGTTAAGACAAATAATAAGTTTAAGAGTAACTAATATAAAAAGACTAATCTCAGTTTAAAATATACCAAGAAGTTTCAAGTACTCTATAAAGAAAAGAATAGCAGTTACGTCAAAATATCCTTGAACTTTAGTTAGAGTAATAGAACTTTTAAGTTCAATAATTGTAAGAGTAGCCAAACTTGATAATGTAAGCCTTAGTGGATTTCAATACTCTAACATTCGAATAGTTAATTCAAATTCTTAGCCAACTAATACAACAACAAAGTATCGATATCTAATATTTGAAGTAATCTCCTTTAAATCACTCAAGCTTAACCCTTTAGACATCGATCTTATTATAGTTATCTAGGGTATAAGATATATAACTGGTTGATAAATTGAATTAGGTGTTAAAGTTATCTAGAACATCATAGGAAGTATCGTAGGTATCATCGAATGTGATAACGATACTTAACTACCTGAATGTTAAGTTTGCATCATAATAAAATTTCTCCGACATGAGATTAGTGCAAGCAGATATATCGGACATGACATTTACTGGATGTAATTTCTCCAATTCAAGTTTCCATCAATGCAATTTAAGAAACACTAAATTTATCGGTTGTGTATTGAGTAATGCTAATCTTTCCGATATAGCAACTGAGTATCCTCATGAACTTAGAGGTCATTCCTGAGGAATCAGATCATTAGCTATCTCTCCTGACAATCAATATATTATCACTGGTTCAGATGATAATACAATTAAGATCTGAGATTATTAAACATCTGCTTTAATCAATATTTTATCCGGACATACTGGCTCTATTTGATCGGTAGTAATCTCCTATGACTCTAGATATATAGTATCAGCATCATGAGACAAAACCATAAAGATCTGGAATTTCTCTGATGGTACTCTCCTGAGAACTTTAGAGGAACATACTGATTCTGTTAACTCGGTAGTAATCTCCTATGACTCTAGATATATAGTATCAGCATCTGATGACTCAACCATAAAGATCTGGAATTTCTCTGATGGTACTCTCCTGAGAACTTTAGAGGGACATACTTCTCCTATTTACTCGGTAATAATCTCCTTGGACTCTAGATATATAGTATCAGGTTCATCCTGACCTGACTCAACCATAAAGATTTGGAATTTCCCCAAGGGTACTCTCCTGAAAACTTTAGAGGGACATGCTGATTCTATTTCTTCGGTAGTAATCTCCTTTGACTCTAGATATATCATATCAGCATCTGATGACTCAACCATAAAGATCTGAAATTTCCCTGATGGTACTCTCCTAAGAACATTAGAAGGACATACTTCTCCTATTTACTCGGTAGTAATCTCCTATGACTCTAGTTATATAGTATCAGCATCATGAGACACAACCATAAATATATGGTCTTTTTCAGCTGGTTAGTGTGTATTAACTTTGAGTGGTCACAATTATCCAATATGTTCCTTGGCATTATCAAGGGATTCAAGATGGATCTATGCTGGAGATGGTTTTGGCTACTTGAGAAGATGGAATGTATAGAGGTTGTTAAGTGCTGATTAATCTGTAGGATAGGTAGGTGTCAATTTAAATAATTTAATAATAAAGTAGTTGGATTGGAATAAGGTTTATTTAGATTATGGAATGAGATTGAGTAATTGTGAAGCAAACAACATATAGATGAGTGAGTAGGACAGGAATAGAATTATGTGATGAGATGTTTTTATTAAATTAATGAACTCATTAAATTAATATATTTATTTAAATTAATGAACTTAAGTATTTGAATAAGCAGCACTCTATTATACTACTATATAGTTATACTATTATATTACTACATAGTTATACTATTATATTACTACATAGTTATACAGTTATACAGTTATACTATTATACTGTTATACTGTTATACAGTTATACAGTTATACTGTTATACTATTATACTATATATACTATATATACTGTTATACTGTTATACAGTTATACTGTTATACAATTATACTGTTATACTGTTATACTCCTATATTAAGTTATGTTATAATATTATAATGTAACGAAGTTACTAAGTTTTTCTAGACGGTTATATTTAAATGTGAATATAAATTATAATGATGCAAGTTTTTGGTTAAATTGTTGAGGTGTAAGACAAGAGTATGTATATAATATATATTTAAGCAAAAGAGGGTGTAAGTATTTATAAAATTATAAAGGATTGAATGTGTTAATTTTTTTAAATCTAAAAGAGTAATTACGTTATTAGTTAAGTATTTTAAAAGGATGAGTATGGTGAAGGAGAGTATGATTTATATTTTTAATTGTTTATTATGAGAAATAGTGTTTTGTGAGTAGAGAGAGGACTGAATAATTATAAGAGTATAAAGATAAAAAAAGCATTTTAATTATTTTAATTATTTTAATATTTTTTATTGAAAGAGAAAGAAAAGGTTTAAGGTTTTTGGAGGTATCTATTTTTTTAATTATAAAATTTTTCTGTTATAAAAGTTTTCTGCTGTAAAAATTTCTGAGGCAATATTTAATTTATAAAAAATTTTTAGGAGTTTACGGATGAATTATATAGAAGATGTAGTTAATTTAAATTAAATTTTAATTTTAATTTGTAATTAATTAGTGTAATAAGATTGATATTTGAGTGTAATTTTTGGGAAAATAAGAATTTTGTTTTTTTGCTCAGCGTTTTACACTACAGGATAATTCTCGGATGGAATAAATTTTTTTGAAAAATTTCAAACTAATACTTTAATATCAATTATTTTTTTCAGCATGCTATTTCCGAAGTCATTTAATAGAGAAATTTATTAAGCGAAAATATTAAATTAAAAATAAACTTTTTCTATCTCAGAAGTTTTAAAATGCAGAAAAAGAATTTTTAATAAAAGAAAAAGCAAAATATATTAAGGTAAATTAATGATTGATTATAATATTTAAATAGTATTTGAATAAAATAAGAAAGATAGTAACTGTATAAATTGAAGAGTCTAAATAGTTGAAGTATGGAAAGTAGTAAAATTAGTTGATACTAAAGAATATATTTAAAATAAGTAATATTTTTGATTAAATATAAATGATAATGGTATAGGTTATTTTGAGAATAAATAAGATATTTAATACTTTATTTATGATTGAAGAGATATTAAAAAACATTGATTGATTAAAAAATGAAATAATGATATGAGAAACAAAATGAAATGGTAAGTAAGTAATTAAAAAATGAGTATATTAAAGTATTAAATACTGATTCATAATAAAATTTTAAGAAATTAAGATTTTTATAATAAAAATAGTAGTTTTTTAAATGATTTATAGCATGAGAAATTTAAATAAGATATTCAATTAATTCTTAGAAATAAATATAAAATTTTAAGTTTAAATCTATTTTATAACTAGTTTATATATATCACTACTATTTATGTTTTATCAATATTTGAAGTTTAAAATAAAGCCTATGCAACTAATTAGTTAATTATAAACCTAAATTATTGATTGTTTATAATTAAATAATAATGAAATTAATTTTAAGTAAAATAAATTTGTAAGCTTTAAAATGTAACTAAAAGATTGCTCAATTAATTATATAAATCTAAATAAATATATTACTATTAACTATGAAATAAAACTAATAAATAAAAAGTATTTTTTAATAATGAAGGTAAAAGAATGTTTTAAATGATTAATAATAAGCTATAAAATATCTTATCTAATAATTTAACTTTCTAGTTTAAAAATTAATTTCATTTTAAGGATAATAATTAGTATGCTTATTATTAAAAAAATAGTATACATTTTTATATTTTAGCATTTACAATATTTGAGTAACAAGTTAATAAAAAAGAATTAATTACATTTTTTAAAGAAATATTAATTATTAATAAAGCTATTCTAAAAAGTACTACTTTTATTACATTTTATTATTACTAAACATAATTTTAGTCTTAATATCAGAAATATAGTCAGATTAGTAATAACCTAAACTTTTTCCTAAATACCTTTAAAATTAAATTCACTTCCACAAAGTCATAACTTTTATTTCAGTTCATATAATTAACAGATTTATGGGATACAAATTATGACCAAATCATTATTTCTACCCAATTTCCTTTTGAGAACTATAAAACCAAAAAATTAAATAAACATTTTATTAAAAACCAAATTTACCTTATATAGACATGCCACTGCACATATATTCAGATAACAACATCAAAGATTTTAGAAATTTCCAGAAAATAACTATATTAAACTTAGCAAATGTATAAGAAAGAAATAATATCAATCTTTTGCTTGAGAATTCATTCAAAAATTATATTTAAATTAACTTATCATATGAATCAGATACTTTATTATCTCCTTAAAGTTATGTATCCTTCGTTTCATCTTCCAACTCTTACCCCTTGCTTCTTGTGCTTTCTTGTTGTTCTTTTGTATTCTAATTAATTATTTATGCTTTTATCTACAAATTAAATTCTTTTTTTAGTAGATTTATACGAAAAATTTTACTAAATATATAAGAGACAAAATACAAAATTATTTCTATAATACAGCTACAAAAAAGTTTAAGAGAATGGCTAAAATATATGATAAGCTGTTTAATAATATTTACCAATTTCCACTAATTATTTACACTAAGTTGAACAAATAATTTAGACAATAAATTTTATTATATATAAACTTAGAACACAATCCTATAATTTTCGAAAAGATCTCTAAGATTGTCATTATCCTATTGATAACCCCTTCTGTATGTGGGGAGAGTATTATACATTCGAGCATATTTTTAAATATATATGCTATTCTAATATAAGAATTGATTATTATAAAAGATTGGGAATTATAACTAAAGACGCTTATATTATATGATTAAGGACTTATAAACTCCTTTCGAAGTCTTATTTGGGATATTTAGATTTATAAATAAAAATATTTAACAAGAAACTTATATCAAGAAGACTAGAATCATTAGAAATGGAAAAAGCAAAAAGTAAGAAATAAAAGATGATACTATAGCATGAGTAATTAAAAATTGATGAGATCAAGATTATGTTTACAAAGCATTAAAATGTTAAAAAGTTTTACAAATATTTACTAAAGTCTATAATTGAAGAAAGCAATTCTTACAGTTATAAATGTCAAAAAACTCTTTTAGTTTAAAAATTTAAATTAAAACATTTGAATTTATTAAAATAATAAGCTTTCTACATATTTTTAAAAACAATCAAAGAACTTTTGACCACTATTTGGAAGCAAAATTTAATTATTGGATATAATATACTTTTGAATATAATTATTCCCATCTAATAATTTTAGTTTTTTAATTAAAAAAATAAAATTTATATACATTTATTTTCTTTAATTTTTTTACAAATCTCAATATTAGTCTTTATACTAAACCTTATTGTTTATTTAACTAACTTCAATCTATTTTTTCAAATTTAGAATGTAAAATATTTCTTTTTTAAGGTTTATTAAAGTCTTTTTATTACTGCTTTATAGATCTATTATAGACTGTTGTATAATTAAAAGTTTATTTTTGAAATTATAAGCTAAAAATTGTATTTAGACGATAAAAACGCCGACTAAGGGACTTGAACCCTTGATCACCAGCTTAAAAGGGTGGCGCTCTACCGACTGAGCTAAAGCTTATTTATTATTATATGACTTATTTAAAAATAACTAATATCTTTATAGTTTATTTATCATTTTACTTTCATAAAAATGGAGAACACGAGTATCGATCCCGTTGCCTCTCGTATGCGAAAGGAGCGCTCTAGCATTTGAGCTAGATCCCCTTTTAATTATAGCCTCACCGTTTTCTTAAATATTAAAAATTAGTTTCTAAGTTATCTAAGAATTCTTATAGTTTATATTTTAATGAACTCAAATACATTTCCATTTTTTATCCCTTATTTATATAAAATAATTTATATAGAACCAACAACTTTAAAGCAATATTAAAGTTATCCTAATAGACTAATTATAATCATTTATTTATGGAATTAATGTTTGTTTTAAAAAATGTAGATTTGAATTATTTTGTGATAATACATTAATAAAATTAAAAGAACTTTCCTGAAATATTTTAAGCTTTTTCATTTATCTTATATATTATATAGAAAATATTTTACTAGTTAAGTTACTATTCTGAAAAGCCTTCTCATATTATGATGTAAATTATCTTTGAAGTAATTATAAAATTTGATTAAAGTAATATTTAAGAAGCATTTAAAGTTTCTAATATTTAGCATTTCTTAATTTATTCCTTTAATTAAAGTTGTATAAATAGAGACAATTAACATTATTATTATTTTCCTATTTTTACATTCAAAAAATATCAATTATTATATATTCATATGCCTAAATTCCTTTATTACATTCTCATATCACCAGAGAAAACTACAACATCTTACCCTTTTACTAATCCATTTTTAATCCTATTTATTCTTAACACTAACAAAACTTACCAAATTAAGAAATTAATTCTGCAATAGACATATGAAATGGATTCTCAGCATATGCTTCTCTAAAATATATGTAATAGATAAACTAATAACTATCAGTACAGCTACACTCACTTAAAGAACAAGTTTAATGCCTTAAAGCTAGCATTAATATGCTAAAACAAGAAAGTAAAAACAGAAAATCTGAAATTAGCGACCATCTTCAGTTTAAGAACTCGATTTGAGAATACTGTAGACAGAGGAAAAATTAAACTAATTTACTGAAAGCCTTCTTTTGAATAATCTACCTCATAATTATTATATGATATTAACTAGCAATACAGATAGTAAAAAAATTGAGAAAAGATAAATATTAGATGCTGACTCTGTAAAATGCATGAATATTTCATAAGAATTGCTAGAAATTTTAAATAAACAAAAAGTTGAAAATAAGAAACTATAAAAGGAATGAGAAAAATTAATTAATCTGTAAATTACTCCAGAAGGTAAGATTTATAGACTTGAGATAATGTACAAATTCGATTATCAAATCAAATGTGTGAAGGTAAAAGACCCAAACTCTAATAAAAATTTGACAATTAATATGATCTAAATCAAATATCTATAGTAAGACCAGGAGAAAAGAATAATAGCTGATACGCTATCATGATGCATAAGACAGAGAAAGATTATGAAGGTTGCAATATACTGTACTTAAAAATTAGAAAAGAGATTGATAGAAGTATAATTAATAATGATTATAAGTTATATAATAATTATATATATAAAAGTAAATAAAAGAATTAGTAAACTAAAAGTTAAATTCCTAATTAAAGATATTTGATTATATTGCATATTAAAAATAGTTAAAGCATTATAGTTATCTTAATCTTTAAAATAGGATTTAAAAATAAATAGGTTAAAGTAAAATATTGATCTAAAAGATATTAATTTAGATTTATAAAATAAACTGAAGAATCCTTTAGTAGAATTTGAAAGTTTGTATAGAATATTCCCTAAACTAAAATGCATATAACTTTAGGTATTTTGTTTGTTGATTATAAAATATTTTTGGTCTCCAGTTTGTATAATAAATTTGATGTTGGTAAAGAAGTAGTGAGTTAAAGGACTTTTGATTGATATAAATATTGTTTTGATGTATTGTATAAGTTATTAAAAATGAATGTAAAAATAGGAAATATGAAATTGATAATATGGTAATAATGGGCTAATTTAATAATATGGTAGTATGGGAGACATAAGGGAGAATAATAAATTTTAGGTTAATGAAATATCTTATACTATTTCTTTATACTTATGTTTTATTTATTTAGTTATTTTAATTACTGTGTAAGAATTAGTTAATTAATCTTAAATGCTTATATTTTCTTATTTATATTTAGAAGTGTTAAATGAGAAACCTTACTAACTTACAACAAGTTTATATATACTAGAATAATTAAGCACTTTATAAATTAATATATAGATATTATATAAAGTACATTGCTAAAAAGGTAGATTAAAGTAGTCTATTTGTGCTTTTAATAATTTACAAATTAAGTTAAATGCTAAAATTTAGATTCTTTGAAATAATTTAATTTAGATTAGAACTTTAAATATAAACTAAAGAGTAAAGAGTAAATTTATTCTATTTATAAAGAAATTAATGTTACTCCTTTAAAACTAAAGCTTAATTATAATGTTATTTATAAACAAAATTAATAACCTATTGCCATTCTAAATAGAAGTTTATTAAATAACTTAAGGAATAATTAGTGTGTTCTAATTACTTCAATTAATTAAAATGATTACTCAAGTAGCCTCAATTAAAAATAAGAATATCTATACTATTCTTTTAAATATTAAACATATAAACTATTATCTTTAGAACTAAAAAAGAAATTTCTTTTTTAACTAAAAAGTAAAAAAGATAATTAAAATGAGATATTTGATTATAAATAATATTAAATAATTAAACATACTTAAAGCTTTATTTTTACTTTTATTATTAAAATAATTAATTAATTTAATTCCTTTAAATCCAAATATTTATTAATCATATATTTATTTATACATAAGCTAGTTTATTATATAATCTATATTATCATATTTATTACCAACTATTTATTTACTAATTAATCTTAACTTTATATAACCAACCTGGGAATATGCTTAATCATTTTATCTAATTTACTTTCAAATATCCTCTAACAACTTTCTATTTTTTCGAGTCTTAAGATTTTTTCTTTTTACATAAAAGATATTTGAATGTTTATTTTAGCTTGCCAATAGAAAGATTGCTTAGCTTCTATATGATTTTTACTTAGCAACCCCTATTTTTAGATATAGTTAGTGTTTATCTATTATGCATGGTAGCTAATATTTGAAGGTTGTTTTAATATTTGATTGAGACTAATGTTAGGTAGATTTGTAAATGAATTGCAAAATAATGAAAGGTTTGATTGAATTGATTATTTAAGCTATAAGACATTATCTAAATCCTAATTGATAATTAGCTGTTTAAAATTAGCAAAATATTAGTATACTTAAATTATCTTACTCTATTTGTTTTAGCAATACTTAATACTAAACTAATATAACTTTTTATATCATTATATAAGCTTCTGATTACTAACTCTAATATTTCCTTGCTTATTTCAAAAGTATGAAAAGATTATTAGATCTATTAATTAAACTATTTTATATATAGTATCTATATCATATACTTAAGATATTAGATTGCTAATCTTTAGTTTAGTTATATTACTATTCAAACCTATACTATATATTCTTAAAATTAGTATACATATATGTATATTATACCAAACTATAAACCTTTAAAAACTAACTTTCAATTACAAATATCTAAAAATTAGACTCTAAAAATTATGCTAATTAACTATTAAATTACGCTTATACTTACTTAGATCAACCTTCATTATCAACTAATTACAACCAATCAATCTACCAACCAACCATTTATGCTTTATTCGTGAAAATTCCTTCTTTTGCTAGTTTATAAATATATCAAGAAGCGCTTTCATTTATTTCACGGAGCTACTCAACTAATTCCATTATGATTGGTGCTAAATATATTTATGGAACTTCTTTTGGTAGTCTGAAGAAGTATAAAGAAGCGTTTAATTGTTTTAATATAACCATCATATCAGGGTATGCTTTTGCTTATTTTAAAAATAAATTAACTAATCGAAGAAATCATGAAGAAGCGATAGATTGCTATAATATTGTTATTTAACTTATCCAATATTAATGCTTATTTCAAGGGACTTCTCTTAATAATCTAGATAAATATGAACAAGGAAAAAACTGCTATGAAGAGCTATCCAAATAGAATTTAATTATGCTTCATCTTATATTCATAAAGCAAATTCTCTTTTGAACTAAGTAAATATAAACAACCATAGTATCAGCAAAGCAACTCCATCCTAACCATTTTCCTACATATAATGGAAAAGGAAACGCTATTAGTTTAAATATATCCTAACAACTACTAAATTCTTATGACAAATCAACTAGATCCTAATTATTTTCCTGCTACAGTGCAAAAACAAACATATAGGTAAACAAGAACAAATTCATTCTTATGATCAAACTATTTCAAATTATCCAAAACTCCAGCTTAAAAGGGAAAACCTAACACTCCTATGTAAGCTAAAAAGGTCTTAGTTTTGCTTTCAAAAAACTATTTAACTCCATCCTAATTTTATTGATGTTTATAATAATAAAAGAAACGTCCTCAAAGCTTTGCCAATATGCAGAACAATATAATACTTTATCAAAGCTATTTAAATAGCTTCAAATTATATTAAAACTTATTAGAGCAAAAGTAAATTCTATAGTCTTCAGAAATATGAACAAACAAATCCTTACTATCAAACATTTATTTAACTAGATCCAAAATCAACTCGACCTTACAACGGAAAACTATTTTTTACACATTAGGAAAATACCAAGAAGCAAATTATTGCTTAGCAAAGTTAAACAATTTGATCCTTATTTTGTTGATATTTATACTTATTTAGGAAAATATTTAGCAATTTTTAAGAAATATAAAGAAGCAATAGATTCTTTAATGAAGCCATTTAACTTCATCCTTATAAATAATCTAATTACATTAAATTTATCACATATAAACTACCAAAACCAGTTCTTACTACAGATCAAGATATTTATTTCAATTCTTAACTAGAATAAGTGCTATTTATTTTTCCAAAGAAACGTAAATCATTAATTTCATAAAACTAAAATTATGAACCTCTTTTAATCAAACTAAGTATAAATCTTCTTTATCATAGATATTTCCTTTAAATAGTGCTACTTCAACTATTTATTTAATTAATCTAATATTTAGAACTTCTATATCTTATTCAATCCTTTACTAAAACCTACTTACTTTTTATTTAACCTTTATATTCAAACATCAAAATACTAATAGTAAGTCTAAATTATTTATTACATTCAAATTAATTCTCAATTACAATAACCCTAAACATTCTTTATCAGTTTATATATTTTTATAAAGAAACTCTTAAGCTTATAAAAAGTTAATTATCTTCCTCCTAATCTTATGGTAATTAAATACTTTATAACTAAATTTCTGAGAATAAACTATAAACAAGAAAAAGCATTTTTCGTAACTAAAATACTTTTTTAAAGTAAATTATGCATAAAAGATAAACTAACTTTAGGAAGATTTAACATAAAATTTTATTGATGATTTGAATAGCAAATAGTTATAAAAATAATAAAATGAATAATGAAACAATGGAAAAGAAAATTGTTTTGATATCTACAAGAAATTATATCTTAGTAATCATAGAATCATTTTAAAGTTGATAAATAAACTATAGTGCTTTATTAATTTTATTAATATATAAATGTAAATAATATAGAGTATATAGTAATGTAGCCTTGATTAGAAGTTTATATATATAGTAATAAATATATTTTTAATATAATTTAATTATAATTATTTTATCTCTTATTAAGTAGTCATTAAATATCTAATTTTACTAAAACTCACTACTATTTTACTTTTATAGTCAGAATCTCTAGAGTAGTTTTAAATTAACTAATTAATTAATTAATTTATTATAATATTATAAGCTATAATTTCTTAAGATGATTTGAAGAGATATATACTTCAATAATCCTTCTTTAGATGAAATATAACTAACTAATTTTAGTTTGTGTAATAAAATTATATTTAAAATCTGCTTTTGTTTAGAAGAGATTCTATATAATAAATGATTCCTGAACATCTTTCTTTTTAGATTTTTAAACCAACATAGTCAAGATAAATAAATACAATTCACATAATATCAAAATTCTAATTAACCTTATTTAATAAATATCTTCCTTTATTTATCATTTTTTACTTCAAAAATCTCATATCATTTATTCAAATGGAAACTAGAAATGATTAAAAAGATGAAAGCATATGTAAAGTTAACTTAGTATTTAAATAAATAAATTATTATTTACTAATAACTTATGACCAAATATACTTAGCTAACTATTAACTTATTAATAATAATCGGAAATATATTCACAAATTAACATTTTTCTCAGGAATTTACTAAATAAAAGATTTTTACTATTTGGAAAGAATGCATTAAAATCTTAGTTTCAATACAATAAAACAAAGTTATCAGACTAAACAAAAGATTTATCTTTCACCCAATCAAACCATAATTTTTCTAAAGTTTTTTTATTTGTTTATTTACTTTAGTTTTTCTTTTAATTATAGTTTTCTTAAATAAATTCTTGTGTGTAGCCTCTGATACGAAGGATATGCCCTTTTATCCATTAACAGACTGTTTAGAATAAATATCATGTATGAAACTTTGTCTACATATGCATTTAAAGTTAAAGACAATATTTTCAAGGCAATACTTGAAATGGGGAGGAATATATCGAAGAAGCTTTTTAAATCTAAAAAAACTTTTTAAAATAGTTGCGTGCTTTTGCGGTACTATATGCTCTATAATATAATTTTTTTACCAATATTAACTTAAATTTTAAATTAATACTATCTCCCTTCTTTATTCAAGATATCATATATTAATATCTAAGTAAATGAAAAATTTATTCAAATAAGCTAAAAAAAAGTAAATATTTATTAAACTTATAATAAATATTAAAAGATTTATTCTTTATTTAATAAATATAGCTTTTTAATTTTTACTACTCTTTTTCTTTTGATCTAAGATTGTTCTTCCCATTTTCATTTGATTTTTTTCATTCTAATTTTATTGACTTACTTTTGTGATTAGATTTATTACTTAAAATATTTATTACTTTATTTAAGCTTTCTTTTAAATTGCCACTTTTTAAATTTAAAATACTCAATTATGTTTCTAATAAATTTTATTTTGTAAATTAAACTCAAACTATTTAGAAATTTTTCAGTTTAATATTCTGCTTATTATATTTAATTTTTATCTCTTGCATAATTTATTTAATAATTTTTCAAATCTCACTTTCATTTTTTTTAAATTAAATCAAATATTACTTTTATTTTTAATTTTAAAACCTTGATTAGAAAATAAGCAAATAAGAAACTTAAAAGTCTTAGCTGATCTTTTATTTAATAATTCTTATTACACTTTTAAATTATTTCTAATAATAGTTTTTTAAAATTATATCTAACTATAATTTATTTATTTCTTTTAATTTCACTTAATTAAGATTAAAAAGCAATTCTTATTTATCATAATGAAATTAATCTTTAGCTTTTTATATTAGAAACTATTTAAAAATAAAATAAAATAGTTTCAATATTTAGTAGCATTGGGATTAATTTGTAATACTTATAATCTTAGTTATAATTATTATTGCATTTTTTTACTATTAAAATTTTTCAATTTTCAATCAACTATTTTCCATTTTCTTTAGCATTACTTTTTTCAATAATAGGACTTATACCTTAGCCCCTTTTATTCATTCAATTCTTTTAAAGCATAATCTTTCTCGTAAAAAAATTTAAAGTAGCTTCTTTAAAATAATGGAATAAAATATGCTTTTAAATTATTAATTTAAGGAATTAGTTTTTATAATTTATTGGATATATAGTTTTAGTTTTATAGAATTAATTAATTTTTATCCTTATTTTGAAAATTAAATGATTTCATAGTGCAAATTAATATTTTATAGTATTTAAATTTAAAATATTTATAACTTTATTTTATTATTTTTGCTAGTTTTTATCATCATTTCTGTAGATTCACATTAAACTATAGTGTCCTTTTTTTATTGGGATTTAATTTCTTAACCATTTTTTATGTAGAAAGTTATTACTCTCTTCTATTTGGCCAATAATAAATATAATATAAGGCAGATTTATATAATCGATGGAATAACGAATAACTAGCATGTAATACAATTAAAATAGCAAATATAAAAGATAGAAAAACTAGAAAACATACAAGAAATCTGATTGAATAACTAGACATATAATTTCCATCTATGAAAGGATTTTTTAATAAGATTTAATCATAAATAGTAATTAAAATGGAAGAGATTGAAAAATAATTCAATGAAGTTCCTCGAGTGTTTTAATTCCAATTTTTTTAATTTTAAAAGCAAATAAATGAACTGTAAGAAAAGTAAGAATAATAGTAAGTAGTAGTTTAAAAAGCTTTAGATTAGTAATCAAGTATTCCAATGTAAATTGAATCTCAATATCTGTACAAATAAGATAAATTTCTATCTTAGAAAAATCCGTTACTACATTTGCTAAAAGAATCACTGCTGAAAAAATGTTGAAAGAAATAATAAGCAACAAACATTAGAAGAACTATTCTACTTTTGACTAACAAGGACAGGATAAATATGGAAAAAATTATATAATTCAAGAATCAATGATTAGAATAACAATTGGAGGAAAAACCAGAAGAACAAATGGATTTTTGGGGGAAACAAAGATGTCGGACTAATGAAGTCCTATGACATTCTGTAGTTTAGAAGAGAGCAGAGAAAATTAAAGTTAACTGTGAAACTTTTCTCTAAGACTACAAACTCAATTTAATCCTTTTTTATGCATTATCAAGATTTACCGTATAATCACCTCTTTTTCTTCTATTTCTGTTTTTATTTTTGAAGAATTAAGTTCATACATTTTTTCAATTTTTTTGTTATCTAAATTCTTTAAATTTTTATCTAATCATTGAATTGATAAGATACAATATCAATCTTAATTTCTTTAGTAATCCATAAAAATGTCGTTTATAAGAACAGCTGTTCAAGATGCATCATCAGTTCTCTTATTTATTTTATAGGATAAAATTAAATCATCCTGCTTGCTGAGAAATATCTTCATTTTATCAAATTACCTATATACGGAACTATTTTCCTATTCAATTAGTGAAATGATGTCCTAGTTACCTTTTTATTTTTCGCCTTTTATTCTATGATTAAGATTTTATTGCCTTTTGCTTTTTTCTCTTCTAGTCAAGCTTATCTCCTTTGATTAGTTTGGTAATTTCCATTTGAATAGGTTTTAGTATTAATGTTTAGAATGTAGGAATGGAATATTGGTTGAATAAGTTTGTAATAGTTGGTTGTAAGATTTGTATTGATTGATTAAATTGGTTTTGTAATGTGATAAATAATGGGAAATGTTAGGAATAGATTTAAATATAAGTTTTTGAATAAAAATATAGTTTAATTCTAAGTATTAAAAGTTATAAAAGGTAATTATCTGCAAATATTGTAAAATATTGATCTATAATAATAAAATAGTTTTTAGTTATTCTTTTTAAAGGAAAACATTTTATGTAGATCAATAATCTGTTGGATATTCAAGTTTACTGAGTTGTTGATAAATTACTAATTAATTACATTTAATCTAATAAAAAATGTTTAAATCATTTATATATCCATAAATCCGCTTAGCAGGATTTCAATTTTAAATTTACATTAGAAATATTAATAAAACTTTAGATTGATAATTAATAAATAATTTATGATGAATTATAAATCTTGGTAAGATATTAAGTTTTTTATAGTATTTGGAATAGTTAGTAATCTAAGCATATTATTTAATAGCATTACAATTTTATAAAATTTATATCCTCTATATTTTTATTAGCTTTTAATTTCAAGTAATCATCATCTGAAGACATATTATTGGCATTTTTAACTACTTATTTATTTATTTTTCGTAGAAGGAGGATTTATAAAGATCACTTATTTCCAATTCGCTGTAAATGATTTGTTTTTGTAAATTAATTCTATTTAAATTAAAAAATTTAGGCCATTTTACTGAAAGTAACATGCTTATTGGAAACATTTTTTTCTAACTTTCAACAATTTACATTCATTAGCTGGAAATTTTGGCTCATTTATTTAAAACTTTAGGATTGAAAAAATCATACCTATTTAAACATTTCTTGAACATTTTATATGCTAGCCAAGTGTTAAGTTTTGAACCCATCTACATAAGTTCTACTGGTTCTAAATTTATAATTGGCACACACTAAGGGGATTGAAGAATAAATAATGAATTTTAAAGTTTATATAAACTAGTTAAAATCTGGTGAAATTTGATTAAGCAATAATGCCTAGTCTACTTTTTCTTTTTGAGTTTATTCAATTTGCTATTTAATAATTTCTTGTTTTTATATCTTGTAATTTGATATTTAAAGAGTAAAAGTCATTATTAATCTTTTTTTCCTTTTTAAATCATAGTCAAAATAAAACTTAGTGTTAAAAATTCATATATAGATCAGAATCTCGAATAACTTAAAAATTTGCAAAATGATCCGATTTTATTGACAGATATGGTAATAAATAGATAATTCGAAGCATTAATTTTGCATAATAAAAAAATAAATTTTAGTTCAAATTAATTTACTAATTGTTTAAATAGAAACAATTAATTATTAGATTTACAAATTAATTAATTGTATAGGCTTTATTTTTAGGTTAAAATCTTGATAAAACATAAATAGTTGTGATATATAAAATAGTTATAAAATAGATTCAAACTTAAAATTTTATATTTATTCTAAGAATTAATTGAATATCTATTAAATTTCTCATGCTATAAATATTTAAAAGAATCTATTTTTTATTATAAAAATGTAAGATTGTTAAAATTTTAGATGCTGATGAATAGCTTAATACTTTAATACAGTATTTTTAAATCCTTTACTTAACATTTAACTTTGCTTATAATTATTTAATCTCCTTTTAACTAAATTTTTTGTGCGAGATAAAATATTTAATTAGTATCTCTTTATTCATAAATAAAGTATTAAATATTTTATTTATTCTAAAATTTTAAGGTATATCATCATTTATATTTAATAAAAAAGGGTAACTTATTTTTAATATATTAGTTAAAAATAATTTAAACATATTGTATAACATCAAGAGATCAAATTTTAATACTCAAAATTCTTAGAGTCAAAGGTCTTCAATTTTCTTTTAATATTAATCGTATATCTTTCTTATTTTATTAAAATCCAATTTAATAATATTAATCAATTTTAAAAAATATGCTTCAACGTTTTTTTCATTTATTAGATCAAAAATATTCAAAATCTTCTATAAAAATTAAATTTAATCTTAATATTTTTAAAATGCTTTCTCTTAATCAATTTCTTTATTCAAATTACTGTGGAAATAACATCAACAAAAATTATTTCATCTTAAAGTATTAGTCTTTAAATTTTCCAAAATCTTTAGTCCGTCCGAATTTATCCTGTAGTGAAAAATGCTGAAAGAATTAAAATTAAAATTTTACACATTTGGCTATCTTTACATTTACAATTCTTTTTTAATTTTAAAAACTCAGCCCTTTCTTTGTAGAAATGCCTTCAAAATTAAGTCTATCTTCAATTTACCAACTCATTCTTTAAAAATTTTTATTAATTGATTTCTTATGCATTTATACACACAATATTATTTAGAAATTTTTTGAAAGAAAAATAGTCTGTCCAAAAAATGTCTTGTAGTGTAAAACGCTGAGTAAAAGCATAATTAAAATCTCTCCATTTTTACGTACTTTTCTTCTTTAAAAAATTTTTAATTTTAAAACTTTGTAAATTTATCTCTATTCTTATTTATATCGAAAAAATAAATATGTTTTAGAATTTAAAAATTTTTAATTTTTTCTTGTAAGCATTTTTTATAAATTAAATCTTTTCTTTTAATATAATGTTCTTTATTTAAAATCACTGATAAAAATTCCTTTGACATTTACAGACTTTCTATTTTATTTGCTAATTAATAAAAATTAGCTGAAACTTAGATAAAAATATAAAGAGCTGCGCACCAACGAGGTGCTACGCGCTCTATAATCAATCTTATTTATTATTTATTTATAAAAAATTCTAACTTTTTCCCAAACCTTTTATAAACTTAAAAAAAATCAAAAAAAATGATTAAAATTCCTTTCATAAAAAATAAATTATTTTCTTTAATTTTTATTACTATTACCTATTAGACCTTTTTAACCTTTTTAAAACATTTTAAATTCTTCATATAATTTTACAAAAATTAAGTATTTCGAAAAATGTCTTATAGTGTAAAACACAGAGCAAAAAACAAATTTTTATTTTCAAAAATTTTTACTCTAATAAAAATTAAATTAAATATATGTAAAGAAATTAAAAAAAATTTACATTTAAAAATACAAACATAATTAAGCAAAATAAAAACAAAATTATAAACGCTTTTACATTTAAAATAATTAAAAATTTAAAATCTTAAAAAATAAACATTTATAATAGAAACTTTTATAGTAGAAACTTTTATAGTAGAAACTTTTATAGTAGAAACTTTTATAGTAGAAACTTTTATAATAGAAACTTTTATAGTAGAAACTTTTATAATAGAAACTTTTATAATAGAAACTTTTATAGTAGAAACTTTTATAGTAGAAACTTTTATAGTAGAAACTTTTATAATAGAAACTTTTATAGTAGAAACTTTTATAGTAGAAACTTTTATAATAGAAACTTTTATAATAGAAACTTTTATAATAGAAACTTTTATAGTAGAAACTTTTATAGTAGAAACTTTTATAGTAGAAACTTTTATAGTAGAAACTTTTATAGTAGAAACTTTTATAATAGAAACTTTTATAGTAGAAACTTTTATAATAGAAACTTTTATAGTAGAAACTTTTATAATAGAAACTTTTATAATAGAAACTTTTATAGTAGGAACTTTTATAGTAGAAACTTTTATAGTTTTATAGAGAAACTTTTATAATAGAAACTTTTATAGTAGAAACTTTTATAGTAGAAACTTTTATAGTAGAAACTTTTATAGTAGAAACTTTTATAATAGAAACTTTTATAATAGAAAAACTTTTATAGTAGAAACTTTTATAATAGAAACTTTTATAGTAGAAACTTTTATAATAGAAACTTTTATAGTAGAAACTTTTATAGTAGAAACTTTTATAATTTTATAGAAAACTTTTATAGTTTATAGAAAAACTTTTATAGTAGAAACTTTTATAGAGAAACTTTTATAGAAACTTTTATAATAGAAAACTTTTATAGTAGAAACTTTTATAGTAGAGAAACTTTTATAGTAGAAACTATAATAGAAACTTTTATAATAGTATAGTAGAAACTTTTATAATAGTTTTATAGTAGAAACTTTTATAGTATAGTAGAAACTTTTATAGTAGAAACTTTTATAGTAGAAACTTTTATAGTAGAAACTTTTATAATAGAAACTTTTATAATAGAAACTTTTATAGTAGAAACTTTTATAGTAGAAACTTTTATAGTAGAAACTTTTATAATAGAAACTTTTATAATAGAAACTTTTATAGTAGAAACTTTTATAATAGAAACATTTATAGTAGAAACTTTTATAATAGAAACTTTTATAGTAGAAACTTTTATAGTAGAAACTTTTATAGTAGAAACTTTTATAGTAGAAACTTTTATAGTAGAAACTTTTATAGTAGAAACTTTTATAGTAGAAACTTTTATAGTAGAAACTTTTATAATAGAAACTTTTATAGTAGAAACTTTTATAATAGAAACTTTTATAATAGAAACTTTTATAGTAGAAACTTTTATAGTAGAAACATTTATAGTAGAAACTTTTATAATAGAAACTTTTATAGTAGAAACTTTTATAGTAGAAACTTTTATAGTAGAAACTTTTATAGTAGAAACTTTTATAGTAGAAACTTTTATAATAGAAACTTTTATAGTAGTAGAAACTTTTATAGTAGAAACTTTTATAGTAGAAACTTTTATAGTAGAAACTTTTATAGTAGAAACTTTTATAATAGAAACTTTTATAGTAGAAACTTTTATAGTAGAAACTTTTATAGTAGAAACTTTTATAGTAGAAACTTTTATAGTATAGAGAACTTTTATAGTAGAAACTTTTATAGTAGTAAACTTTTATAGTAGAAACTTTTATAGTAGAAACTTTTATAGTAGAAACTTTTATAATAGAAACTATAATAGAAACTTTTATAGTATAATAGAAACTTTTATAGTAGAAACTTTTATAATAGTAGTAGAAACTTTTATAGTATAGTAGAACTTTTATAATAGAAACTTTTATAATAGAAACTTTTATAATAGTAAAACATTTATAGTAGAAACTTTTATAAGAAACTTTTATAATAGAAACTTTTATAATAGAAACTTTTATAGTAGAAACTTTTATAATAGAAACATTTTATAGTAGAAACTTTTATAGTAGAAACTTTTATAGTAGAAACTTTTATAGTAGAAACTTTTATAGTAGAAACTTTTATAGTAGAAACTTTTATAGTAGAAACTTTTAGTAGTATAGTAGAACTTTTATAGTAGAAACTTTTATAGTAGAAACTTTTATAATAGAAACTTTTATAGTAGAAACTTTTATAGTAGAAACTTTTATAGTAGAAACTTTTATAATAGAAACATTTATAGTAGAAACTTTTATAACATAAAAATTATAACTTTTAAAACTTTCAACCTTTTCTTTCTCTTTCAATAAAATTATTAAAAAATTTCAAATGTTTTTCTTAATTTTTATACTCTTATGATTATTCAACCCTCTCTCTATTCACATACTTAATTTCCAATCCATCATTATTATTAACACTTATAAATATAAATCATACTCTCCTTCACTATACTCTTTTGCTTTTAAAATACTTAGTTAATAACGTAATTACTCTTTTAGATTTAAAAAATCATTAACAAATTCAATCCTTTATTTAATAAATATTTACACCCTCTTTGAATCAAATTTAATCATAATCCAAACTACATACTCTTATCTTAAATTTTTATCTATTATATACATACTCTTAAATTATTATATTTATATTCACATTTAAATATAACCATCTAGAAAACTTATAACTTCGTTACATTATAATATTATAACATAACTTAATATAACAGTGTAACAGTATAACTGTATAACTTTATAATAAAATTATAGATTAGTATTATAACAGTATAAAAGTATAACAGAATAACATTGTAGTAGTATAACAGTATAACTGTATAACTGTATAACAGTATAACAGTATAACAGTATAATAGAATATTGATTATTCAAACACTTAAATTCATTAATTTAAATAAATATATTAATTTAATAAGTTCATTAATTTAATAAAAACATCTCATCTCATACTTCTCTTAAAGTCCTACTCACTCATCTATATGTTGCTTGCTTCACAATCACTCAATCTCATTCCATATGGAACATATACCTCATTCCAATCCAACTACTTTATTATTAAAATAATTAAATTGACACCTACCTATCCTACAGATTCATCAGCACTTAACAACCTCTGTACATTCCATCTTCTCAAGTAGCCATATTCATCCCCAGAATAAATCCATCTTGAATCCTTTGATAATGCCAAGGAACATATTGCATGTTCGTGACCACTCAAAGTTAATACACATTAACCAGCTGAAAAAGACCATATCTTTATGGTTGAGTCACGAGATGCTGATATGATATATCTAGAGTCCAAGGAGATTAATACCGAGGTAACAATAGAAGCATGTCCCTCTAAAGTTCTCAGGAGAGTACCCTCGGGGAAATTCCAAATCTTTATGGTTTTATCAAAATATCCTGAACCTGATACTATATATCTAGAGTCCAAGGAGATTACTACCGAGGTAACATCAGAAGTATGTCCCACTAAAGTTTTAACACATGAACTAGATAAAAAATTCCAAAATGAACTTTATAACTTTCATATCTTGATAGTTTTGTCATCAGATGCTGATACTATATAACTAGAGTCATAGGAGATTACTACCGAGGTAATACGAGAAATATGTCCTTCTAAAGTTCTCAGGAGAGTACCCTTGGGAGAATTCCAGATCTTTATGGTTAAATCATCAGAGGCTGATATTATATAACTAGAGTCAAAGGAGATTATTACCGATCTAACAGAATTAGTATGTCCTTCTAAAGTTCTCAGGAGAGTACCATCAGAGAAATTCCATATCTTTATGGTTGTGTCATGTGATGCTGATATGATATATCTAGAGTCAAAGGAGATTACTACCGATCTAACATAAGAAGTATGTCCCTCTAAAGTATTGATTAAGGCAGATGTTTAATAATCTCAGATCTTAATTGTTTCATCACCTGAACCCGTGATGATATAATGATTGTCTGGAGAGATAGCTATTGAGTTGATGCCGTAGGAATGACCTCTAAGTTCATGAGGATACTCAGTTGCTATATCGGAAAGATTAGCATTACTCAATACACAACCGATAAACTTAGTGTTTCTTAAATTACATTGATGGAAACTTGAATTAGAGAAATTACATCTAGTAAATGTCATGTCCGATAGATCTGCTTACACTAATCTCATGTTGGAGAAATTTTATTATGATGCAAACTTAACATTCAGGTAGTTAAGTATCGTTATCACATTCGATGATAACTACGATACTTCCTATAATGATCTAGATAAGTCTAACATCTAATTTAATTTGTCAGCCAGTTATATATCTTATACCCTAGATAACTATAATAAGATTGATGTTGAAAAGGATAAGCTTGAGTAATTTAAAGGAGATTACTTCAAAAACTAGATATCGATACTTTGTTGTTGTATTAGTTGGTTTAGGATTTGATTTAACTATTCGAATGTTAAGTTATTGAATTTCACTAAGGCTTATTTTATCAAGTTTGGCTGCTCTTACAATTATTGAACTTAAAAGTTCTATTACTCTAACTAAAGTTCAATAATATGTTGAAGTAACTGTTAATCATTACTTAAAGCAGAATTGGAAACTTCTTGGCATATTTTAAACTGATATTAGTCTTTTTATATTAGTTACTCTTAAAATTATTATTTGACTTAACTTTAGTGTCTTAGGGAGGCTTAATCTTAATATAAGAACTATAGTTATTGGCTTTGCTATATACCTTATTATTGGAGATCCTATAATTGTTTTTGCTGAAACTACTTTTATTATTATTGACCTTGACATAGACATAGACCACTTATTACCCTTTATTAACTGAAATATGATTCTATTAACTAACTGGCTTTTTACTGAGTTAATATCTAACCCTATGAATGATCTCTCAGAAAATTGAAGACATTTAAGAGATAATACTGAATATTGTATCGCAAACCTTAATCACTTAAATTTAAATTTGACTCTTACTTTATCACATTAATTTCTCTTAGTATATCCGTAAATTACTACTATTATTCTTATAGCTAATACTGATTTGCCTGCTGGTGTATATGCTAGCGCTATTACTATTATTATTGAATATTGAGTTCCGATAATCGATTCAGTAAACTCTTAATCTTATTAACTCTTTAAGTATATTATTCTATCAAGATCTTGAATATTCATTTAATTACCTACTAGCAGATATTATTCCACTACTAACTAATACCATTGATAACATTTCTTAAGAGCTATAACTAATCTTATTTCTAATTCTATTATTCCTATAACCAATCGAGTTATTGATTTAACCATACTTAGTTCAATGCACAAGGTTGTTGAGGCAATTACGGCTATATCGGTTATTGTACCATATAGTTTTGTAGATCCTAAGGACTTATAATAAAAGTTTGCTGGTGATTTATACAATATACCATTCTCGTAAGCTGATATATGGCACTTAGACAGTTTAAACATTAAACACAGTTGCAAGAAAGTTGCTTGGCTTAAAACTAACCTTAATCGAAAGCATTTCTACAGTTAGGACACTGTTACATATCCATTTATAAAAAATAAAATTAGTTTTAGTATTTAGAAACTAATTACAATGAAATAAAAATTAAAATATTTAAAATTTAATTATTAAATTTAATTTTATTAATAAAATGCAAACTAATAAAGATTAATTTCTCTTAAAAAATGAGGAAAAAGAGATGGTTTATACCCAAAAAAAAGGGGACCAAATCATAAAAGATGGGCTCTCCTATCAAAAATCCGAAAGAGAAAGTAACTCAAGGCAAAAGATACTGAATCTCCAATCATCGAGATGAAGCCCAGTGTCGTTATTTCTTGAATCAGTCAGGATTGGGTAATTTAAGTGCCTGCTGCCTTCCTTAGATGTGGTCTCTCAGACTTCGGAATTGAACCCTAATTTTCCGTTACCCATCACTACCATAGTAGACCAATACCATCAAAAACTGATAGGGCAGAAACTTGAATGACCCGCCATGCTTCATGGTCCTTGTGCATTATAATTCCCACACAAACTAAATATCTAATAAACATTTTGCATGTATTCTAGAATTACTACGGTTATCTAACACACCATCAAATAAACTATCACTGTTTAATGAGCCTTCGCAGTTCCACGAGTAAATGCTTAAACATGCATGGCTTAGTCTTTGAGACAAACAAATGACTACTGGCAGGATCAACCAGATTTATACTTTTCTATTTCCATCCACTTCTTCTATATACTCCTTTCCACCCCTTCATTTATGTTTCATAACACTACCCTTCTAATATCCATACTACAGCCCATCTTTTACCCTTACTTGTCTTAAAAAATATACGCTAAGTCACCACTATAGGCATCAAGATCTTTTTACCTTCTTAGCCATCTTTCATTTCTTATATATGCATTTCTCAATTTTAGATTCACGCCTTTGTCACACATAACTCATTCATTAAGCACATCATTTTAAGCTTACAAGTTTCTTTTCTAATTTTTATCTACTTATATTGAATCATCTTTTCTCAAACGGAAGCACTTAAAGTACTTAATACTTAAGTATCATCTTCTTCGTTCCATTCTTCATCTATCAAAACTTTTTCTTTTGCTTTCTCTTTTTTCAAATTTTCATAAATTTGAAATTTTCACTTCCTTTAGAGTCCAAGAAATCTTCTTATTTATGCTTTTTACTTTTCTTTTCATTCTTTTATCTCTATCCTTCTACTATTGATTAGCACTTAAAAATTCATCTCTTCTTCATCATCATTAGATAGTCAAGCATCAATACCTTTTCAAGTTGGGTCTTTAGCAGCTTTTATTTCAAATTTTCAAAAATTTGAAATTTTGTACTTAATAATAAAAGTAAGTTAAAGTAAGTAAAACCCCAGCAGAGATAGTAATGAGAATCTCGATGTAAAACCCTAGATAGATGATACAAAGATAAGTAACTAAAGGAAAGACTAGGTACTACTCGGTAAGATTAGGTACTATTAGGTACAACTTCTTTTTAACTAGGTACTAATAGGTACATGTACTCGGTACAACTAGGTACGACTGTGAGCGGTATCTGTCCGTTCTGAGCTGGCCGTAGGACACCTGTGTTATCTTTTAACAGATGTACCGCCCCAGACAAACTCCCCACCTAACGGTTTCTCCCTCCCAGTTACATTACTAAAAATTATTGCATGACAGGATAAGTAAAGTGACATTAGTAGTAGTATTTCAAGATCGCTGCTTCCTACTTATTCTACGCTTCCTATGCCACTCTACGCTCCAGACTAGAGTCAAACTCAACAGAGTCTTCTTTCCCTGTTGATTATGCCAAGTCCGTTCACTTGGCAGTGGCTTCGCTAGGTAGTAGATAGGGACAGTAGGAATCTCGTTAATCCATTCATGCACGTCACTAATTAGATGACGAAGGCATTTGGCTACCTTAAGAGAGTCATAGTTACTCCCACCATTTATCCGTGCTTCGTTGAATATCATCACCTTGACTTTCAGAGCACTGGGCAGAAATCACATTGTGTTAACATATCACCTTCACAATGCTTTGTTTTAATTAAAAAGTCGGATTCCTCCTGCCACTCCAGTTCTGAGGTGGCCATTCGCCGCAGGGCCAACAACCTTATGTCATGGCGACAAGCTCCCACTTCCGTGAAAATTAAGTCAAAACAATCCCTCCAGAGGAGACTTCTACCTGGCCCTCAGAGCCAATCCTTCTCCCGAAGTTACAGATCTATTTGCCGACTTCCCTTACCTACATTATTCTATTGACTAGAGGCTGTTAACCTTGGAGACCTGCTGCGGTATAGGTATGAATATTCCTACATATTACATGCCACAAGTTTCATGGATCGTAGTTGGTGTTCCAGACAACACATACAGTTTACTACTCTTCCATAAATCACGCCTCCCTCGCCGTAATGGATCCAGGCGCACATGTATGCTAGACAGAAAAGACAACTCTCCCCAGGATCAACCCTGACATATTGCGACATACTGTGTCACCACTATGTAGTAAGTACCTATGGAATATTAACCATATTCCCTTTCCCTCGTAAGGTTAGGATCGGGTGACTCATGATCCAGTGCGGTTCTTATGAAAACCTTCTCCACTTCAGTCTTCCAAGTTGGTATTGGAATACTTGCTAATACCACCAAGATCTGCACTAATACATACTCCATAGCTCTTCACAGAATTACCTCCATGTAAATACTACACCCTCCTACACAAGAGGGCAGAGTATGGGCACCCGCCTTTCACGACTACCATTTTCAGGGCTAGTCCATTCGGTAGGTGAGTTATAACACACTGCTTAGCGGGTTCCGACTTCCATAGCCACCGTCCTACTGTCTTAATGGACTAACGCCTTTACTTGCAGACGGGTTCTTTCGCCTTAACTCCGTTTCAGGTTGCCCTCATCGCCAGTTCTGCTTACCAGGATTGGTCCTCTAGGGACATTTATGTCATGTCACGTTCATTTATGAAACGTTACTGCACCCATTTAAAGTTTGATAATAGGAGGAAGGAGTGACTCCTCTCGAACCTCTATTTATTGGCTTTACCGGATAACATGAAAAGTCCCAGCTATCCTGAGGGAAACTTCGGAAGGAACCAGCTACTAGATGGTTCGATGAGTCTTTCGCCCCTATACTCAGGTCCACGGAGCGATTTACAAGTCAGCACCTACACGAACCTCCAATCAGAGTTTCCCCTGGCTTCGTCCTGCCCAAGCATAACTTACCATCTTTCGGGTCCCTGCCATTTCGCTTACTCTACTTACGGGCCTCTACTGATGGTAGAGATCACTTTCATTTCGCCTACACATTTTCATGCACAGACTCACGATATAGCTAGATTCCTTGGACTGTGTTTCAAGACGGGACAGTTCGTCCACTATATCCTTGCAATGCTTCTTTTCAAAGCTTTGCTCAGATTTATTGTAGACATAAAGCTTCCTCTCCAACTATTTCAGGTCTTTTAACTCTCTTTCCAAAGTGCTTTTCACTTTTCCCTCACGGTACTTGTGCACTATTTGGCTCTGGACGTATTAAGCCTTACGATGAGTTTACCTCGCACTTTGGACAGCAATTCCAAGCTGTCCGACTCTTAGATAGTTTGGTTTTTAATCTAATTGAACCTCACGGGGTTATCACCCTCTATGATGTGTTATTCCTGACCAATTTGGTCAATCAAACCAACACCATTCCTCCCTAACTTTGATAATTCCGAAGATTTACAAGTGGGCTTTGACCGCTTCATTATCCGTTACTAAGGCCATCCTTGTTAGTTTCTTTTCCTCCGCTTACTGATATGTTTAAGTTCATCGGGTTATCTTGCTCCCCTCAAATCACAAATACATATACTCAGTTTTTTCACTTGGTAAGAGAATGCTTATTTACTTACATTTGTATTTTATATGATACTGAAAGGAACATACCTTGAGTTTCCCCAAGGTGCCTGTTGCGTTGAGAAACCTGATGACTCACGAAATCCTGCAATTCACATTGAATTTCGTGCTTCGCTGCGTCCTTCATCGACGCCAGAGTTTAGGCATCTATTGTTGGGGCTTTTGTTTTGTTTAGGTTTATATATTTGATAAAATGAAAAGCAGCATAAAGCTGTAAATAGATTTGGGTTTTATAATGTTTGATATTAATGTTAATGATCCATCCGCAGGTTCACCTACGAATATCTTGTTACAACTTCTCCTTCCTCTAAGTGATAAGGTTCAATTAGCTTCCCATTAGTCCGAGAGGTTCACCTGATTACTCGAAATCGGAGGAACGATGGGCGGTGTGTACAAAGGGTAGGGACTTAATCAGTGCAAGCTGATAACTTGCGCTTACTAGGAATTCCTAGTTGATGACCAAGAATTGCAAGGGTCAATCCAACTACGACGCAGTTACGAGGTTGCCGGAGTAACTATACTTAGAAACTCATTGGCTGAGTCAGTGTAGCGCGCATGCGGTCCAGGACATCTAAGGGTATCACAGACCTGTTATTGCCTCACACTTCCTCCAACTAAAAGCTGGAAGTCCCTCTAAGAAGACAACTTCCTCGGATAGAAAGAGTCTATTTAGCAGGTTGAGGTCCCGTTCGTTATCAGAATTAACCAGACAGATCACTCCACCGACTAAGAACGACCATGTACCACCCATAGAATCAAGAAAGAACTCTCAATCTATCAATCCTTACTATGTCTGAACTTGGTAAGTTTCCCCGTGTTGAGTCAAATTAAGCCGCAAGTTAAACGCCCTTCCGCAAATTCCTTTAAGTTTCAGTCTTGCGGCCATACTCTCTCCAGAATCCAAAGACTTTGATTTCTCGGAAGATGCCAAGGAGATTTATACGGTCTCCCCGATTCCTAGTCGGCATAATTTATGGTTAAGACTAGGACGGTATCCGATCGTCTAGGATCCCTTTACTTTCGTTCTCGATTAATGAAGCATCTTTGTCAAATGCTTTCGTAGTAGTTGGTTTTCAGTAATCCAAGAATTTCACCTCTGACTACTGAGTCCCTATTAAAGATAGTAGATAGTCTCACAAAAAATAACCACGAGTATTATTCCAGCTGCGGTATTCAGACAGGAGCCTGCCTTAAACATTCTAGTTTCCTCAAGGTAAAGGGCCCGCCAAAGAAATTAAATAAATTTTAGCCAATTTAATAATAAGGATTAAAGTACTTTAATGTTAAAACAAATTGGAACAGCTTGAACGAGAAAACTATAAAAAATCATGGATCCAATTTATATGCAAGACTTATTATAAACACTGATAATAAGAATCCAAACATTGTAAGAAGATCTAAATAAAAGAAGAATTTGAAGATTTCATTGGAGATAAAGAGCCTTACTATGGCGGACATTACAAACATCACAGGAAAAAGAATACTAAGAGATAGTCTTCAAATAATAGAAAATGAGATCTAAATTTTTCAAGAATAAGATGAAAAAAACTGGGTGAAGCAAGATTAAATAAGCACAGATATTAAAAGAAAACTGCAATAATTCCTACAAGAATCAAAATAGAGTGGTTGTATTTCAATGTAAATAGAGAAAAGTAATAAACAAACATAAATAAAACCAAAGGGAATAAGAAAATTATGCAGCATTTGCAAAAGTTGATGGTACTTATGACGAAAATGTCCGCAGCAAGAGAAAAAATAAGAGCAATCTGAAGATCGATCTGACATAAGGCAATAATTTTATTTCCATCGAGGGATCGAAAGATCTGAAGGAAAAAATCAGATAGGAGCTTGAGTTCTATTAGAAAAAAGAGATTCCCATAAACTTTAAGATCTTTTTAAACTTCTAACCGGAAGATATACCTCATTTATACTTTATTATTAAAAAAAATTAAATCTATAAATATAAATAACGTGATTCCACCATTATTATGTACACCAAAATTCAGAAGAAGAAACCAAATTTTACTGTTAATAATAGTCTAAAAATGTTTTTAGTTTTACCTGACCTTCTTGATGATCATATGCTTCTTCTATCTCCTCTTCCAACTATCTAGTACTTACTAATTCGAGAATTAAGGATCTATTTCTACTAATAAATCTTTCTGAAGTAGTTGCTTATTTATTATTACCTATTGTAGTCTTTTTTATCTTCCTTGTTTTTATTTCATCCGTGAACTTTTTTTTACCTTTCTTAGATCATATTCCAACTTAGTTTCAAATTAGTCTCATTTACTTTTTTCTACTTTTAGTTTTTTCTTGTTAACAAGTACTTTGTATATTCAGATATGCTCACTTGAACTGACTCTTTAATTCTAACTTATTTTTCTATGGAAAGTGAGGGTTTTATTTAGATATCCCATTTTACTTTCTTTGGCAAACTTTCGATAAAATCTTTGAACCTATTAAGATTTTTGTTCTTTCTATAATGATTTACTTCAGCTTTCAAACTTGTAATTTCCCCAGACTATTTTGATTAAGATTAATTTAATTAGCATTATATTTGTTTGTTTTTTCTAAGTTCTATTGTCTTTAGTTTTTATGCTAATATATCTCTTTCCTGTTAGTATTGTCCACATATCTCAATTATGTGAAATTAATTTTCTACGCCATTTGAGCATAGTCTAAATATATCATTTTCTAAAAAGTTCTTAACTTTAAAGTCTATGCGGCCTACTGCATTTGGCTCTAAGTCTAAACAAATAACAAATTTCCTATTTTCTGTGTTTGTTGTATCTTAAATTGGGTGGGCCTATAATAAATGATTCCATTCATTAACTTCTATACATGAAACTTGTCGTAATATCCTGTATGCGATTTATTACTTCTACATTGATGTGAAATTTTATAGCTTCATTTAATATTAATTTGATCTTTTTTTTCATTTCATTCTTTCTAAACTATAATTCACTCATTAAGTTGCAGTTTATCAGAACTTTTAAAGATTAAATTTCAAATAGGATGTTGATTTTTAGCAGATACATTCAACATTCTACTGTTGATTCGAAATTTAATAGTAGTTTTTATCTGAACATTTATATCCATTATCACAAATAGAATTTTTGTAAATTGTAATACGCACTCTAGTATTTTCGTTTTATTTGCAGAAAGATCTATCTATTATCACTCTTATAAATCTACGTTAAATTATTTCCAGTTTCTCTAATATGTTATTACCTATAGTTTCGTCTTTGAATGGAAAATATTTAAATCAGTATCCGAAAATTTAAACAAAGCTTTTAGTATCATTTGCGTATTATATGATTTAATACCTTTTTATAATGTGATTTAATAAAGGATTCATCCTTATGTCTTTTAACATTCAGTAATCCTAAACTCTAGATGTTTTTAGTGTAATATTTCCTCTTATATTCCGTGACCTAGATATTTAAAAGTATTTAAGCTTTATATTTTCATACTATTTAATTTATTGTTGTTTAGAATTTCATATTATTTCCATTTCATAATAGTCATTTTGTTTTGTCAGCAATTGACAAGATGTAACTTTCAGCTCATGTGTAATATCTTCATTCTTTTTTTGTATTTAGTCTGGCTAAACTATGTATGCTATGTCATCAGCATAGGCTATTGCACCACAATATCTTTGCATTGTATAATATTCTGTTTTTAGTTCCATTGCTACTCCAATATGATTTTCTTTTAGTTTATTAAGAAATATATTTATTATAATATTGAAGATACTGGTAAAACTTGTGCAGCCTTATTTGGCTTCCTTTTCTGTAATAAACTTATTCGAAAAGAGGTCATTTATTCTCAATTTAATGTCTTCTTCTCTGTATATTTCAGCAAGAAGTTTTATTAATTATTCTGGTACTCCTATTTCATTCAAGCTTTGTCATATATCTTCCTTATAAACTGATTTAAAAACTTTCATTATACCAATAAAAATAAAAAATGCTTCTTTATTGTTTTTATAAAGATGCTCCTAGATAGTTCTGAGGTTGAAAAATATGTTGAGCTTAAGATTTATTAGGGTTGAAACTGTATTATAATTCATCGTAAAGTCTAATTAGATATGATTTAGTTATTCGAATATCCATAGATTTATAATATTTAGGATATGATTGATAAGGGAAATAGATCTTCAATTCATCGGGTTAGCTGTGTCTATCTTTTTTATGAATAAGTTTAATATATTATTCTTTTGTTCTTCTAGGAATATTTCCTGATTCTAATATTTCCCTATTAGCTGAGTCGTCACCTTTATTAATTTTTACCCTCCGGAATTTATTGTACTTGATTTTATTTGATCTGTTCCTGTTGCTTTTCATTGTGTTAAATTTCTTATACATTAATCAATTTCTACCATTTTGATTTCTATTGGTTGCTTATTTCTAAATTGATTTAGTAGATTTTTATTTCCATTCCTATAGAAATTTTCTCAACTTGTCTTGAAGAGTTGGATGTCTTCTTAATTTATTAGTATTCACTTTGCTATTTTTCCTCTTTTATATAATCTCTGCATATTCTTTCATGTGTCGCTTAGGTTTTCTTTATTGACTGCATCTAGGAGAATATTAAATTGATTTCTATAATCTTTTTCATACCTTGTCTATATTCCTGTCTTATTTTGATCTCTCGTATTATATCTGGCTTATCTTATTAATTGTTTTACTTTTATGGCATGACTTTTTAATTATTTTCTTAGTTGTTTCGGCATAGAAGTAGTATGTCCCGCATATTAGAGCTGCTCCTTATTGAATTTATTCTTATAATTTGTCATAGAATTTTTCACAATTTTGATGAAAAAATTTGCTTATTTCCATATCTTCTACTCATTTATCGAATTTTTCTTATACCAATTTTTATTGAAGTTTTTAAAACCGATCTTTTTTTACTTTACTTAATCACTATTTTTTTACTATTTATAATATTAGTCTGCCAGTTTAATGATTTCCTAATGTCCTGCTTTGATAGAATTTAGATTATATTATGTTGTGCGTAATGAATTGGTCTGTTAGATAGTAGTCAATCTTGAATCTACCTCTCCCTTATTACCGTGATATATGTTGGATCTTAAGCTGGGTCTTTTCATGTCAGATTAAACTCTTTGCATAAAATTTGATAGGCATTGCTCTATAATATTTGGAAAAAATTATGGCATATGAGCATAAAGTCCCCCATAATTAGTATTTAAAGCTCTAAATCGTTTGCTTTATGAATAAATTATCTTACGCCATCATAGAAAATACCCAGTTTCTGTTTGATCTTAGGTTGTGGGTGCGTAGATGCTAATTATCGCTAGTCTACCATCAAGGCTTATACTAATTATCTGCAACTCTAATATATTTCTGCTTAGTTAGTAAAGCTATAGAAGTAAATAAGCAATAATATGATAGAGACTTTTTAGTATTTTCTTAAGCAATAAACTAGGAATAAATTAAATAGCAGGTTTATTAGTAAGAAGGTTGATAGTAGAGATTGCTTAATTAAATATCAAATATTAACTGCAATTCTATATTAGCACAGCTGTATTAAGTCAAACTTTAAAATTGAGACTAAAAATAGAATGTTTTCAAAACTAGTAAATAACTCTTAGTTATTTAGCTAAGAAAATCTTGATGCTTAGTTTTGATGAATGGCTGCAAGTAGTGCTGATAATGAATTTGAGTAAAAAATAGAAGTTAATAAAGAAACATTCTTTGAAGAATTTAATACAATACGTTAGAAAAATAACTTAATTTTGTGTAACTGTTCACAAGTTAGAAATAGTTGCTATGCTAGCGAACATTTAAGTAGCGTAAGATTTCTTGACGCATTTATTCTAATCATCATTACATTAACAAGAGAATTTATCTCTTTAAATGTAAGAAGTATCTATTTTAATTCAACTAACCCAACAAATACTAATTCATCATTTCACCTACTTTTTCTTCCAGATTTATCTTAAAAAATGTTTCTTAGTGGAGAACATAAACCTAATTATTTCATTTCGTAAGAACTTTACCAGTTCCTTTTTCTACTTTCAATCCAAAATTCCTATTTATTGCTATTTAAGTATTGGATTCTAAACTAAATTAAACTAATTATCATTCATCTCTTGTCTAAGCAATGCCAGAAATACAAAGAATTTAATTATAGACATAAATACTAAAGTTTATATTCATTAGCCATCAAATCTTTAAAGTGTAAATTGTTAATTACCTAATTAGCACATATCTTATAAATTACTATTTAATATAGTTTAACTCTAATCAAAGCATTTTTAAACTACTCATTTTATCAAATAAAAGTTAAATATTTCAAAACTATTATTTTGCTCTTATAAACTCATTTTATGCTTCTACTTTAGCCAACATATTTTTTAACCTTAGTAGCAATCTTACAAATTAATTGCATAAACATATAATTATTCTTAGAAACCTTTTATATACTCAATTAATCAGTTTTTCCAACTAATTTAAATAATCTATTACTAAGCCATACTATTATTCTTATTGTACATTCTGTTTTCTTCACCAACTAATTCGGTTTAATTCACTTCTAAATTTAAACTGAAACGCTTAAAAAATTAAAAATATCATTTAACCTATCAATTTTAAAAACACTTAGATATACATTTTTACCTCTACTCATTTAAACTGTTGAAATCTAAATGCATTTTAGAACATTAACATAAAAATGTAGTAGAAAACACCTAAATAATAAAAACTAAATTGCTAAAATTAAATAATTTAAATACTTAATACAAAATATTAAAATATTATAGAAATTAACAACTAAAATAATTTTACTATAGATAGATTCTATTAGAAATAATTCTTCTATATATAAATCAAATTTTTAGAATAATTTTTTTTTTATTTAGTATTTTTACTTTTTATTTATACTATCAAACTTTTTTCAGATGGATTAAATAATAAAGTAAAAATTAATTAAAAACATTTAAAATTATAAATTTATATTTATATGGCTTAAATAAAGAAGCATTTTAATAATAAAATTTTTTAGATTATAATTTTCTAAATTAAAAAATAGAAAAAGTTTATATTTTCAAAGGATAAATTTTAGATTTTTCGATATTTTAAAATAGATACAAAAAACTTTTTTTGTTAAACTAAAATATATCTCATACAAAAAGATCTTATAGGTAATTACATTCATTTACATTTACTAATATAGAACTTTAAAAAATGATAAAATTTAAAAAAAAATGTATTTTGCTTATAATATTTATTAAAAAAATGAAAAGTTTTTATATAGAAATAATTTAATTTAATTTAATATGTTAGAACTGATAAATGTTTGATCATTTAGAACTAATATTTAACAATCTTAATTCTTTATAAGAGAAATCAAATCTAATCTTTTATTAGAAGATTCAGGAATTATTTTTTATTTATTCAAATCTTTTTAAAGTATAAATAAAATGTTTTTGAAAACAGCAATTATTAATTTTTTATTAGAAGATTGTTAATTTCTCTCTTTTTTTTTAAAACTTACTTTTAAGGAGTTATCTAGGATTTCATACTAATTAATTTCTGCAAAAATAAATTATCATAAGTAATGAATGTTTAATTTTAAATAATTAAGCAAGCTTCTTAAATATCTGAATGCTCCCCTCAAGCCATGAATTTACCGGAGATCTCTCTAGTCTAATATATAAATGTTGGCCATTACATTGAGTCTTGTATTTTCTAAAGATTTTAATGTCTGCAAACTACTATTTGGATATCCTCAGCTAGAATTTTATCAGTTCTTTCCAATTTACATTGTTTTAAATTTTCTTATATTCTTTAAATCTGTAGTAGTATCTCACCAGACGCCTTTCAGAATTACAAATGAGAAATTTCTTCTTATTTTTTTTTTAGTCTCAACTAACAGTTCTCTTCACTTTATTAAACCATTTATTTCATAACCATAATATAAATGTTTCAACTGTAATTCTAAATCAACTTCAGTTTTTATTGATCCAAAGATATTTTGGACGTTAATTAATAGTAAATTCTAAAGATTTGCTCTGTATAGACAGATCATGAAATAATTTATAGTAAATTTTCTAATGCATATCTCTTCTACCATTAATTTAATTTTATTAAGCTTTTCCAGTCACAACTGTTGTGCCATATCGGTGCTTTATTGCTTACTTTAGAGGAGTTTATGTAAGGGATTATTGCTAGCCGTTTTCTAAATTTTCTATTTTTCTTCATAGCTAGTAAATTTACGATATAATGAAGATTGAGATAGATTAGGATAAGAAGATGAGAAAGAAAAAAAAAAAAGATGCTACTGTCTATTCACATTTTTTGAGGATGTAGTTTAAAATTTTTTTTGAAACATTCTAGCATTTTTTATGAATGATAAAATTAATAATAAAAAAGTTAAAAAATATAAAAAAATAAATAGTAATTAAAACATATCTTTTTTAATAATTTTTATGCTTTATTGACTCTTAACTTTAGAAATTTAAATAAATAGTGTTTAAAATATTTTTTAATTAAGCAAAATTTATAAAATTTGATATTGCATTAAATTTTAAAATAAAAGCAAACGTTTAAATTAATATTATTAATTTTAAACTTTTTTTTATTTTCATTCAAAGTTCTACAAATAATTAATTATTTTAGTTTTAAATTTAAATAAAAATATAAACTTTATTTATTTACTTCTGATATAATAAAATAATTCATACATTTAGCTATATTTACTATTTTTTTTATTCCATAGAATTATTTTATTTTTTCTATTATTAGTCTATAAAATTAAGCTATTAATATCTTTCTTTTATTTTTGCCAAGATTTTCTAGACCGTATTTATTAGAAAGTTTAGATATCAGTAATAAATAGTATCAAACAGATATTTCAGCACCAAAAACTTAAAGTATTTGAATTATTTCTTTCACAATTTCTTTATTTTAATTTTATTTAATCCATTAAAATAAATAAAGCTCTTTTATGAAAAACAAATAAAATTAAAAGTATTTTGAATTTAAATTTCTTTAGCAATTTTAAAATTTAAAATTAATCAGATTTATATTAATTTATTAAAAAAAGTTAAGATTAATAAAAATTTTATTTAAGATATAAATTAAAACTTTTTTGAGCTTTTATTTAACAGAAATATTTTATGTAATCTTTTAGAAAATATTAAAAAAATAAACAAAAGAAAAGAAGAAATATGTAGATAAAAAATAATTAATTCTATCTCAGAAAATCATTTTCTAAAATAATATGCTATAATGATAATTTTAAATACTATTAAAAAAATTATATTTTCAAATGATTAAAATAAAGAATTTTAAAAATGATGATAATTTAAATAATAGCAAATATATAAAATAAATTAGATTAAAAAGGATTTTATAGACGCTGTAATAGATGAATTGAAATTTCTTCAATGTTATTAGAAAGATAGTAAATTAACGAAGTTTCAATAAAATATTAAAAAATAATGTAAGAGTTTAATACTAAAAAATAAGAAAAATAAATAAAAAATTTATTGATTGAAAGAAATTTTTAAGATTTTAATCCTTTTAAATCATGCTTTATAATAATTTATTTACAAAAATGTATGGGAAACTTATTATTAGGTTTGCATAAAAAGATAACTGAAAAAGAATAAGAGATAGTTCAGAAAAAATATAAAATCTATATCAAAGTTATATTATTAAACAAGCAAATTCAAGATATTTTAAAAGAAAATTGGCAATCTCAGTAAAGCAGTTTACATAATTTATTTTTCAGATAAAATGACAAGTGATTTCTGTGTTATCAGTTAAATATTTTAAATAAATTAAAATTTTTTTTTAGGAAATACTGCAAAAAATATTTTTTTATTTTATCATTTAAATATTTTAGAATATTGCTATTATTATACAAACTAAGATTTAACGCTTTGCTAAATTTTAGCACTTTTTGTTAATTAATTATTTAGAAAGTTAGTTATCATTTTTATAATTTTTTATGTTATAAATGCTTACTTTTTTTGCATACTCTTATAGTATAATATTTTAATAATTACTAATAATTATTAGAAGACTCTGAGGTAAATTTTACTTTAAGATGAATAAATTAAACACTTTTTAGTAAAATTTATGAAAAAACAAAAATATTTAAAAATTAAAATTTTATATTTAGCAATATTTTTGATAAAGATAAATATTAAAAAATATTAAAATCTTACAAATCTAGCATCGATTGACTTTTTAAATAAAGAAATTCAACAAAAAAAATATAAAAAATTAAAATTGTTAAAAATGCTAAAAAATGCTAAAAAATTCTCTAACTCTCAGATTTTTATAATCAGCTTATTCGAAGATAGTTTATTTTTTACTATTTTTCATCAATTATGGATGTATATATTGTAAAAGTACTAATTATTTTACTAATCTCAAATTTTAACTTCAGCTTAAATGGAAACTTTTAAATATTTGAATAAATAAGTAAACAAATTATTTAATTTTTTATTTTCTAAACTTAATATGAAATCCCGTAAAATGTTTTAAAAATAATTTAATTCATATCAATATTAAGATTCTAACTTTAAATATTAAGTAAAGTAGCAAAATTAATTAAAATTTTGAATTAAAAACATATTTATTTTTTAATTTTATTGATTAAAATATACCTATAAATAAAAAAAATATGAAACTAGGACCATTTTCTATTAAAAGAAGATTTAAAGTTTATTTTAGAACAATAGAAATACAAATAAAATAAGATTAAACTTGTTGATAAATTTCTAATTAAAAAATAAATTATAAATTATAGTAAATTTGAATATCATTCTTGATTATTTAAATATTTTGAATCTAAAACTAATTTTGTTGTTATTAAATTTTATAAAACTTACTCATTTATAATTACAAATTATAAGCTAAAATAATATTATTATAATAATAGTATTTATAATTTATTTATGTATCTTATATTTATTATTTTATAAATTTAATTTCATAGAAAAATAATTAATAATAATTAGTATTTAATAATTAATCCAATTGTTTCTAATTTAAAATTAAAATCAAAGTTGTCTAATTATAGAGAGATTGGAAAATGCTATTTTTTACTTAAAATAGATAATTAAAATTACATAAGAAAAAATTATTTATTTATAAAATAAATTATATCAATAGAGTATAAGTCCCTTCTTATTTTTAGTTTACAATATCCCTTTCTATTAAAAATCATTTTTTAAACATTTTCTACGAAACTAATTATAAAGGTATCTTTTGTAATCAATTAAAAACTCTATCAAGTTGATAAGTAGTATTTATATTTTTATCGAAGATAATTTTTTTCTAACTATATTATAGCAAGTGGTTATCATACTTTCAAATATATATAAAAATTAAAATATAAATGAGACTAACATTTTAAAGCCTTTGCATTATAAAAAATGTATTTTATAGAAATTAATTTAAACAAGAAATTATAAAGTAAACAAAGAAAATAATAAATAATTTTGCATCATGGATGGATTCTTTTTATCTATTATAAAAATCTTTAATGTCTTATTATATATTAAAATAATATATTTTTTATATTTTACAAAATAGTTTTAATTAATTTTTCATTAAACTTTAGCAAAATCTTTATTAATTAAAAAATATTTAGATATAAAATTTAAAATATTTAATTTGTAAAATTATTAAAAATGTAATTAAAATATCATATGATTTTAGATATAATTATAAATAAAAGAAATTATAAAATTTATGTATCCTATTTAAAAATAATAGTTACTTCTTACTTAATTTTAAACTAGAATTTACAATAACTGCTAATTTTTTATTATTATAATTATCTATATTATAAAATAAATATAAATTATATTAGCTTTATTATATTAATAAAAATACAAAAAAATGAGTGAGGAAATAAAGTAAATCTTAGTATTAAAAAAGAAGATATTAATAAGATTTAAATTATTATATTTAATTAATTTTAATTTTATATTACTTTATTATAGTATAAATATATACAATTAATTCTTTTTACCATTAAAGATAATTAACTTTAATTTTTAACTATATACAATATATCACAAATATTATATATATATACACTTTATATTCATAAGCAAAAAATAATTTATTTAAAAATTATAGTTTATAAATGTTTTAATACTTTATCACTTTTAATTATATTATATTTAAAATACAATGCTTCATAGATTAAATGGAATGTAAATTTAATAATCATTAATATAATTTGCCTTTTTATTTAAAAGTAAAAGTTTATTTGTTAGTTTAATTATTTACCTTCCTAACTATTTTACCTGTCTTATAGTTAATCTTGCAACTTATTTCTTTCTCCAGATTTATTTAAAGATTAATGAAAGAAAAAATAAATATGCTAGTATATAAAAATTATTCTACATTTTTTGATTATTATGCTAAAACATAGATACTTAACCTAGAAATAATATATTGCTTTATATTATATGATAATTAAATTCTAGTCAGATTTAATTAATTTTACATTTAAAAAAATTAACACTTTTTAATTTAGACTCATAAATTAAAAATTAAAAATCTTTATAGCTTTATAATATTATCAATTTGCTATAAAGTTGTAATGTATTTATATAATAATTCTATAATTTTTTAAACCGCAATTTATAATATCTTTCGAACAAATAAAGTAATTAAATATTTTATTATAAATGATTTAAATATAATATCAAACCATAAAATACTTTTATAAATATTAAAAGTAAATATTAATATTTTTCAGTTTTTAATTTTTTAAATGCTCACTAGCTTTATTTTATTATTTTCTTTATTTATTCGATCATCTTGTTAAAAGGCTTAAGTTATCTTTTTTTATATTTTAATTAATTATCTCTACTTTTTAAGATAAGAGAACTTTTAGTGATATATTTTAACTAAATATATTGATTAAAATTAAGTAAAATAGAATTTAATTTTTTTGATCTTGTAAAAATGAATTTAATCCTTTCCTCTTCTAATTACTTATTTGCTCAATTTAACCTGTATTTTCGACTAGGATTAATAGTTCATTTTTGAGATTATAGGCAGATTTGACTGACAATTCGCTTATTTAAAGTTTTTTATTATTTTTTATATAAAAAATCTTACAATTTTTGTTCAATTAAGTCAAAAATTTTAAATTTATATCCTAAGACATTAATTTCACTTTCTTTTCCTCAAAATTATTGTGATTTAATTTATCTTTCTTATCCATCTCTGATAACAATCTAATTTAGCAAATTCATTTATTTACATCAAAATTGATCTTCATTCAAGCTTTGCTTATCTCTAAAAGATAATTTCTATAAGAACTGAGATGTTAATAACTTATTATGATCTAAGCAATCATTACCCTCAAGAACTTCCTTCATTTACTATTTTAAATGTTTTTCTAATTTCATTAAGCCAATTTGATTTTTAATTTGAGCTTAGTATACTACTCAAGAAATATGAATAATAAAAAATAAAAATATCTGTAAGCTGCTTCAAAACTTAGGCAGGAAATCTAATAGAATGGCATGCTATTTTGCAATTAATTTGTTTTAATGCAATTAAGTGCCTATTTAGGTAAAAAACTCTATGATATCTTATCAGACTAATAATCTAAAAAATGTAATTAAAATTTAGAATGGGTTAATTAGAGCAGCTTCAAAATTAGACTCACTTTTCATTAAAGGTTGGTAAATCTGTAAAATTAATTGGCTAAAGCGGATAAAAGGCACCGATAAAAGTTGCAATCACAAGAAAATTCGATTCTTTACTTAAAAATTTTTCTTGTAATAAAATAGGAAATCTAAAGCAAGAATAAATGATGAAGTTTTAAAGACTATGATATGCGGATCTGAGAGAAAGAGGTATATTATGAGATGTAAGTACTTAAAGACAAGGCTCAAACTTACAAAGGAAAAATTATCTGATTTTTACAGCCATTTTATCTTAATTATTTTAAAAGAGAAATACAATCAATGCGTAAGATATGTTACTCAATTAAACTATATAATATATTAATAAACTCTATATCTAATTTAGATAAAGCTTTCAAAAAGCCATAAAATATTAAAGCTGTGTAAATAAATAAAATTAAGCTTAATATAATCCCACCTAAATTAGTTCCTGTCATCATGATTTGATAGTTTTTAAATTAAAAATAATATTATTAACTAAACTAAGCTTTTTTAACTATTTTTCCATCCTTTTATATCTACTTTAACACTTAATTGTCATGTTTCTGATTTTTTTTAATTAAAAAGATTCTTTCTGTTAAATGTAAAATCCTTAGACAATTTTAAGGAATAGATTCTTAAATCTATTTTTATCCCAATTCTCTATTTATTCAATCTGATTATTCATTACAATTAAGTAGCAATTATTTACTTTAATATGTTAGTAAGTTTAGTGAAAAGATACAAAGTGTATAATAAAGAATAGGGATTAGAGAGTTATATATAGGTGTGATACAGATGATAAGTGTATGCTAACCTTTTAGTAATAGTTAAAAGGTATGAAAATGGATATTGAGTTGTGTAAAAGCAAATTACTATATTACTTTAAAACATTCTTTATCATACTAACATTTTCATGTCATTTTTTCCCTTTAAGTTAAGCTCATCTAATTATCTAATAATTATTCTAACAAAAGTGGAAATAAACTAATTTTTGGCTGTAATGGTTGCCTAATAAAAGAAAGTTTAAAATAATATTGTAACTTAAGTTTTAGTTAATAGATATATAGAGATAATTAATTACTCTTTATTAATTCTATTATATAGCATTATAATTCTAAACATCATTACTTATACTCATTACTTTCATTATTTATCAACTTACCATTTTATCTATTATTACTATCATCTACTAAGATATTTTCCTTCTATCTCATTCAGCTTCTCAGTTTCTATATATTAAACTCTAAGTTATTCTAAAGTAAATCAAAACTAATTTAATCTACCTAATAGGCACTAATTCTTATAGCTTATGAACTAGTACATTATTAAATTTAATATATCTACCACCAATCATCTACAATCCTACTTCTTTCAATCTATTTATCATTTCTGTATTATCAACGTTTTAACTATACCCTTTAATAATAAATTTATTAATTATCATATTTAAGCTTTCAATCAGCATTCTCTTATATTAATTTACTATAAATCAAATTCTTTTTAAGCATTGTTATAAAGATGCTATGAACATTCTTATTAATCATTCTTATTTTCTCTTACATTTTAAAATTCCTTTCTCTTTTAATTTACATTACCTAAGTTAGTCCAATACTCTTTTTACTTTATATTAACTCTAGTTTTAAAATGTAAGAGACTCCTTCTAAAATTATCAAATTAGGAGTTAATATTTGTAATTATATCCTATTAATCATTGAGACTATAACTCACTTCCTAGCAGCATTCGAGAAATTTTCTTAGAGAGTAATTAGATTAAACTCTGCTCTACTAAGATTCCTTAAAATCTTGAGGTTCTTTAACTCAGAATAACAAGTTAACTTTTATCCTTCTAATAAGTTTGATTTCAGACTCACTTATTAGGCTGCAAATGAACTTAATCTGATTTATTTATTTAGACAAAGCCCATTAATTTGAAAGTTTTAAGAGCCATATCTCGGCTATAATTTAAAGTGATAACTAGATAGACCAGCTCAAAAACTTTAGTCAGAGGAAGTTATTTAATGAATTGAAATTGTTTAAGTAGTAAAGAGAGCATACCCTAATTATTACCAAGACTAGATAGCTTAGAGATTTTAATATAAATTGGAATTAACTGTCTTAGCTTAAACTGCCTAAGGCTTTAGTCTTAAAATTTTGATCAAACAATGTGAGTCATCTGAAGTTTTAGTAAAAGGCTATAGATCTTACTGTCCAATCTGAGAAGGAGAACTGCTTGAAGAAGATGAACTGAATAGGAAATATCACAAACCTATTAAGTACAAACTTAATAGAAGATTAATATAATAGATAGATAATACCTGTTCATTATTTTAGTAGACAGCAAAGGTAAAACTATCGCATATCTGAATATATGAGATAGATATCTAATACTTCTAATTTCTAAATTTGCAGAATCTCAAGTTAAATCAAAGTCACATCCAAGATTTCCCATTATCAACTCCAAGAAGCTGATAAAACTGATAATTAGACAAAACTAAATCTTTAAAGTTGTCAGAAATTGAATTTTCCTTAAACTAATTAAAAATTCTGAAAAATCTGGATAGTTATACTTAGTTGTAGTGCTTGAAGTTTCATACTATAAAAGTGAATCTTAAGAGAAAATGCCCATTAAGATGTAAAGTTTGACTTTCCTTGAAAAGATATACTTACGATAAAATCAATTTGATTGTAAGTATTACCAATTTTAAAGTAGACGCTAAAGCTCTTAAAACAGAAAGTCAGCTAAGAGACAGTAAAATTAGAAAAGTATGAGTAACAGAATAAAAATTAGAGCTTTAATCAATCTAGTTTAAGAACAAGTTAGAGTAACTAAATTATAATATAGTATGAAAGGATTAAAACCTTAGATTAGGATTAAGTAGATGAAAAGAAAAACAAGAACTTAAATTTATGGCTGGAAATCTTGCTGATCTACTAAGTGAGAAAATTAAAATAGCAAGCTATTAAGAAAATTCTTAGTAAAAGTTAAATAACTTAAAGTATGCTAATTAGTAACTTTTAAAAGGCTAATATCACTTATAGCTGAAAATTAGACTAATTCCAAGAGATGGGTAAGATTCTTTTAAATCCTTTCAGAAAGCTAAGATCCGTTTCACCTATGGAGATCTTCATTTCATCCATACTTCTTAAGAAATTAAAAAGACTAAGGATTTTTAAAGCTTCATGGTTATCAAAATTTAACACTATCATAACTGAAAGCACAACTGAACAGACTTAAGATTGGAATGAAATAGTAGCTCTAAAATATAAAGAAGAACTCAATGAAATAAAGCTAAATTCCATTAAATATTTGTTTAAAAGCATCAAAGAGACATATAAAGAAAAATCTAAGTCTTATTCTCAACAAGCAAGTTAGAATACTATTGGCATTTAATGCGATGCAGCTTGATCATCAAAGATATAAACTGAAGATTTACAACTTAAGTTTATCGCTAGGAAGATTTTCTAAAATTTTTTGAACAGAGCAATT